>ML306674.1:30441-59503 GCA_005239505.1 Nicotiana paniculata
AATCCTAGATTTGTAGGCAGTATTGAATTGGTGATCAAGCAATCAAATAATTAAGCGCAAGATTAAATAAATAAACCAATATGATAAAATAATAAGAACAATTCAAGCTTCAAACTACAACGTTCATGTAGCACCCAAAACTCTAGAACTAATAAACTGTGAAATTAAAGGAAGAGAGGAGACGAAAAACTAGGTAGAAGCCTCCTTCAAGCGTGGTATATGTTCCTCCACGTGAATTCCCCTTCAAAATATGTTAGATCCCCTCTAAATTAGGTTTAGAACCTCTTTTATATGAGTTGGGCTCGTGTAAGACCGAAATAACCTTGTCCCGAACGAAATAGGAAAACTCACGCAACACAGTGTCCAGGCCGGCGCCCAGCGCGGCGCGGAGCTGGAAACAATGTGCATTTACACAGGATGATTTTTTGGGTCATCACAATCTCCACCTCTAAAACAACCGTTCGTCCTCAAACGGACATAGAAAAGTACCTGAATCGGGGAAAAGGTGGGGATATCGGCTCCGCATATCAGGCTCGGGATCCCAAGTAGCTGCCTCAACAGGCTGGCCTCTCCGCTGAACACGAACCGAAGGATAACTCTTCGATCTCAACTGTCGCACCTGCTGGTCTAATATGGCTACCGGCTCCTCCTTGTAAGACAAATCCTTGTCCAAATGGACACCACTGAAGTCAAGTACATGAGATGGATCCGCAATATACCTCCGGAGCATAGATACGTGAAATACCGGATGCACGGCTGACAAACTAGGTGGCAAGGCAAGTTTGTAGGCCACCTCTCCTACCTTATCCAGAATCTCAAATGGACCAATGTACCTAAGGCTCAACTTTCCCTTCTTTCCGAATCTCGTCATGCCCTTCATGGGCAACACCCGAAGAAACACCCGATCGCCTATCATAAATGCCAAATCTCGAACTCTGCGATCCGCATAACTCTTCTGCCTGGACTGAGCTGTACGAAGTCTATGCTGAATGATCTTCACCTTGTCCAAGGCATCCTGGACTAACTCAGAACCCAACAATCTAGCCTTTCCCGGCTCAAACCATCCAACTGGAGACCGACACCGTCTACCATATAACACCTCATACGGAGCCATCTAAATGCTCGACTGATAGCTGTTGTTGTAGGCAAACTCAGCTAAAGACAAGAATTGGTCCCATGAACCACCAAAGTCAACGACACAAGCTCGCAACATATCCTCCAAAATCCGAATAGTACGCTCAGACTGTCCGTCCTTCTGAGGATGAAATGCGATGCTCAAATCAATCTGTGTGACCAACTCTCGCTGAAATACTCTCTAGAAATTGGAGGTAAACTGAGTACCTTGGTCTGATATAATGGATAGGGGCGCACCGTGAAGTCTAACAATCTCTCTCATATAGATCCTTGCCAACTTCTCTGCTGAATATGAAACTGATACTGGGATGAAATGCGCTGACTTGGTCAGCCTATCCACAACGACCTATACTGCATCAAACATCCTCTGAGTCCGTGGGAGTCCAACTACAAAGTCCATGGTGATACGCTCCCACTTTCACTCGGGAAACTGAATCTGCTGCATCAAACCACCGGGTCTCTAGTGCTCGTACTTAACCTGCTGACAGTTCAAACACCGAGCTACATAAGCTACTATATTCTTCTTCATTCTCCGCCACCAATAGTGCTGCCGCAAATCCTGGTACATCTTTGTGGCGCCCGGATGAATAGAATACCGGGAACTATGGGCCTCCTGAAGTATCAACTCACGAATACCATCCACATCAGGTACACAAATCCGACCATGCATCCTCAAAACTCTCTCGTCATCAACCGTAACCTGCTTGGCATCTCCATGCCTGACTCTATCTCTAAGAACACACAAATGACGATCATCATACTACCTGGCCCAACTACGGTCATACAATGAAGAACGGGCCACAGTATGGGCCAAAACGCTGCCAGTCTCAGAAACCTCCAATCTCACAAATCGGTTGGCTAAATTATGAACATCCAAAGCAAGAGGTCGCTCTCCGACTGATAAATAGGCAAGACTACCCATATTGGCTGACTTCCGGCTCAAAGCATCGGCCACCATATTGGCCTTCCCCCGATGATAAAGAATGGTAATATCATAATCCTTTAGCAACTCTAACCATCTCCTCTGCCTCATGTTCAACTCCTTCTGTTTGAACGGATACTGTAAGCTCTTATGATCCGTGAACACCTCACATGGAACACCATACAAATAATGCCTCCAAATCTTCAATGCATGCACAATCGCTGCTAACTCCAAGTCATGAACTGGATAGATCTTCTCACGAACCTTCAACTGACGAGAAGCATAGGCTATAACCTTGCCATCCTGCATCAACACTGCACCAAGCCCAACCCGTGAAGCATCACAATACACGGTATACGGTCCTCAACCTATGGGCAAAACTAACACTGGTGCCGTGGTCAAGGCTGTCTTGAGCTTCTGAAAGATGGCCTTAGTCTCATCCAACCACCTAACTGAGCACTCTTCTGAGTCAACCTGGTCATTGAGGCTGCAATGGATGAAAATCCCTCCACAAACCAACGATAATAACCTGCTGAGCCCAAGAAACTCCGAATCTCTGTGCCTGAGGTGGGTCTAGGCCAATCTCTAACTGCTGAAATCTTCTTGGGATCCACCTGAACACCCTCTTACGATACCACATAGCCTAGAAATGCAATTGAACTCAATCAGAACTCACACTTGGAAAATTTGGCATACAACTGACTATCCCTCAAAGTCTAGAGGACGACTCTAAGGTGTTGCTCATGCTCCTCTCGGCTGCGAGAGTATATCAATATATCATCAATGAAGACAATCAAAAATGGGTCCTAATAGGTCCTGAACACTCGATGCATCAACTCCATGAAAGCAGCGGGGCATTTGTCAGCCCAAATGACATCACCAAGAACTCATAGTGCCCATAACGAGTGTGAAAGGTTGTCTTAGGGACATCAGACGCCCTAATCCTCAGTTGATGGTAACATATCTCAAGTCAATCTTGGAAAACACTTAGGCACCCTGAAGTTGGTCGAACAAATCATCAATCCTCGGCAAAGGATACTTGTTCTTAATAGTAACCTTGTTCAACTGCCGGTAGTCAATACACATCCTCATCGAGCCATCTTTCTTCTTGACAAACAATACTGGAGCACCCCAAGGAGAATTACTAGGCTTAATGAAATCTTTATCCAACAAATCCTGCAACTGATCTTTCAACTCTGGCAGGGCCATAAGAGACAGCGGAGTAGAAATAGGCTGGGTGCCTTGAGCTAACTCAATACAAAAATCAATATCCCTGTCGGGTGGCATACCCGGCAGGTCAGCAGGGAATACCTTTGGAAACTCTCGAACCATGGGCACACACTCCAGGGAAGAAACCTCGGCGCGAGAATCATGAACATAGGCCATATAGGCCAAACAACTCTTCTCGGCCATGCGTCGAGCCTTCATATAAGAAATAACTCTACCAGCAGAATGATTAGGAGTCCTCCTCCACTCCAAACGAGGCACCCCTAGCAAGGCCAAGGTCAATGTCTTGGCATGACAGTCCAGAATAGCATAATAGGGGGATAACCAATCCATCCCCAATATAACATCAAAGTCAACCATATCAAGGAGCAAAAGATCAACCTGAGTCTCCAGGCCACCAATAACTACTAAGAAAGCACAGTAGACTCGATTTACCACTATAAAATCATCCACCGGTGTAGACACATGTACAACAGTACTCAAGGAATCACGGGGCATACTCAAATAAGGGGAAAAATATGAAGACACATAGGAGAATGTAGAACCCGAATCAAATAACACCGAAGCCTCTCGGCTGCAAACTGAAACCGTACCTATAATAACTGCATCAGAAGACTCAGCATCAGGCCAGGCAGGAAAAGCATAGCACCGGGGTTGAGCCCCTCCAACCTGATCATCTCTGGGTCGACCTACTGCGGCCTGACCTCTACCTCTCGTGGCATATCCTCCACCTCTATGAGTCTGACCTCTACCTCTGGCACCCCGACCGCCACCCCTAGCTGGCTGAGGGGGTGGGGGTGCGCCTGATATGGGAACCATGGCACGGGATCCCTAAAATTGAGACCCACCAGAACCTCAGGGGCAAAACCTGGAAATATGTCCCAAACCACCGCAAGAATAACAAGGCCTCTGCTGATGTGGCTGCTGGCTCTGGAACTGGTTTTGTCGACCCTGATAACCACCCTGGAAGCTCTGAAAAGGCGGTGCACTAATAGGTGTTGTGGTGCACCAATAGGAGCTGGCGGTGCACTGTGAGCTACCTGAAGTGCCAATTGATAGGGCCTGGGAGGATGACCTCTGCCTGAAGAATCCCTGCCCCCAGATGAGGCTCCACTGAATCGACCGAAGTGACGGGGCCTCTTGTCAGCACCCTGTGACATAATTATCTCAATCCTCCTGGCCACATTGGCCGCATCCTAGGATGAAATATCAGTACCTGACTCCTTGGCCATCTGAAGCCTGATGGGCTGAGCCAAACCCTCAATAAACCTCCTTAATCTCTCACGATCAGTGGGGAGTATCATAATGGCATGACGAGCTAGAATGATGAACCTGGTCTCGTACTGAGTGACAGACATAGATCCTTGGTGGAGGCACTCAAACTGCCTCCGAAGATCCTCACTCTGAGTAACTGGAAGGAACTTCCCCACAAATAACTTGGAGAACTGAGCCCAAGTCAATGGTGCAGACCCAGCTGGCCTGTTCAAGCAATAGTCTCTCCACCAAGTCTTGGCGGAACCCAGAAGACGAAAAGTAGCAAAATCAACTCCATTGGACTCTACTATACCCATGTTCCGAAGAACCTTATGACAGCTGTCCAAATAATCCTGGGGATCCTCTGATGGTGCACCAGTAAATGTAGCAGTGAATAACTTGGTGAATCTATCCAACCCTCCATAAGGCATCTGCTGACATAGCTGCTCCCTCAACTGCTGGGGCCACAATGCCCGGCTGAGCTACTCCGATCGTCTGAGGTACCGGAGTCTAGAGCTGATGATCTAGCTGCTCTGGTGTGCGAGTAGCAGGAGTCTGGGTACCTCCCCTAGCCTAAGAAACGGCTGGTGCACTAGGAAGAAGACCGGTCTGAGCCACACTCTCCATGAGTCCCACTAAGCGGACTAGAGCGTCCTGAAGCACCGGGGTAGCAATGAAGCCCTCTGGGACCTGAGCTGGTCCAACTGGAACTGTCTAAGTAGGAACCTCACCGGCAAAATCTACCTGTGGGTCCTCTACTGGGGCTGCTGCTCTAGGTTGAGCCCTGCCCTTGCCTCAGCCTCTACTACGGCCTCGGCCTCGGTCCCTCGTAGGATCTGCAACAGGAGAGTCGGATTGTTGATCGGTAGATGAGGAAGCACGCGTTCTCGCCATCTGCGAGAGAATAGAATCAAAACTCAATAAGCATTTAGAATTCAAATCGCACGACATAAAAGAAGAAAAGTGAAGTTATTCCTAACTTTGCGACCTTTGGGGATAAGTACTGACGTCTCCGTACCGATCCCTCAAACTCTACCAAGTTGTCTGTGAGTTGTGAGACCTAAGCAACCTGGCTCTGATACCAACTTGTAACGACCCAAAATCCCACCTTCAGACTGTGATGACGCCTAACGTTGCACCTGCTGGGCAAGCCAACGTGTTAACTGAACTGATTTATTTACAAGTGAAAATAACAAACACTGACTAGATAATTGAAATAAAGTACGGAAGCATTAACAAGATCTAATCAACATTAGATAATAACGAAGAAATCTCTTTAAGTACAAAACCTAGAAGTGGAGTCACAACCTCACGAACCAGTCTAAGATTTGACTAAAAACAACAATCTAAAAATAAAGTGATGTATCTTCTGGAAAACACATAAATGGCAGAATGAAAGAGAGACAGGGACGTCGAGATCCACGAACACCATGCGGAACTACCTCGGTGTCGTCTGGAATGGACTGAAGAATACTCCCACTAGCGAGGTCCATTAGGTCCGACTGCGTAATCTGCACAACATAAAGAAGTGCAGGTGTAGTATCAGTACAACCGATCTCATGTATTGAGTAAGTGCCGAGCCTAACCTCGGCGAAGTAGTGATGAGTCTAGGACACGACAACAAATTATACCTGTGCAGTTCAATAGTATAGCAGAAAATAAACAAGAATACAGTTACGGGGAAGAACATGCTGGGGATAAAAGGGGCAACAATTTCTAAAACAGTAGAATCAAGTACTAACGGAAATGTAGAAGTGAAACAGAAAATATCAGCCCGAACAAGTATAATAGACAGGGGAAAACACGACATGACCCCTCATGTATAGCCTCAAATCACACAGCACGGAATGTCCCCTCGCGCATAAACAATAATGACTCGGCACAGAATGTCCCCTCGTGCATCAATAATAATCAATCGGCATGGAATGTCCCCTCGCGCATAAATAATAATCAATCGGCACGGAATGTCCCCTCGCGTATAAATAATAATCAATCGGCACAGAATGTTCCCTCATGCATAAATATAATCAATCGGCACGGAATGTTCCTTCGTGCATAAATATAATCAATCGACACATAATGTTCCTTCGTGTATAAATCATAATCATTGGCACAGAATGCTCCCTCGTGTATAAATAATAATCACTCGGCACGGAATGTTCCTTCATGCATAATGAGCGTAAAAGCAACAATTCATATGAAAGTTTAACAATATGGCATTTCAAATGTACATGAATAATCAACAAAATTCTATTGTCCCGGCAAGGGACTCAGCTATAACCAATCTCACTCAAAAGTATAATATCAATAGTAAACCCTCAACCGAACACATAATCAAGAACTTTCTATGTCATGAAATAACCTCAATGTACCACTTTCAAGGTTCCCAATAATTAACAACACGGAGAATATCAAAGAACATTAAACAACTCATCAAAATCGACTCATGGGCATGCTTGACCACAACATATAGGTACCCGTCACCTCACCTATACACTGGACATGAATTACACATAGCAAGTAAGATTCTATACTTATTCCTTCAAGCTAAGGTTATGCCAAACACTTACCTCGGCTCTAAGAATGCAAGTCAAGCCTCAATCACGACCTTTCCTCTTGAATCCGACTCCGAAACGATAATATCTAGACATAATTGTCTTAATAACATCAATAATTATTCAATAACTCAATCACAAAGCCTAATTATACATTTCCCATAATTCTTCCAAGAATACCAAAATTCGACCCCGGGCCCGCTTGGTCCAAACTCGAGGTTCGGACCAAAACTCGATCACCCATTTGCCCATGAACCCGAATATACAATTTGTTTTGAAATCCGACCCCAAAATGAGGTTGAATTCCCCAAAATTTCCAAAAGCCTAACTTTACCCAAAACCCCCCTCCCCAGCTCTCATATACTCTATGCGATCGCGGACAGCTCTATGCGATCTCATAGAGGAAACTGACCTCCACCTCACTTAAAGCTATGTGATCGTAGCTAAACCTACGCGATCGTATAGAACAAAGCATCAGACACCAGCAACAGCCTATTTACACCAGATTTTTCCTAAGTTTAGCACCCCGACACCTACGCAAAACTCACCCGAGCCCTCGAGGCTCAAAACCAAATATACACACAACTTCAAAATCATCCTACAAACTTATTTGAGTAATATAACCACCAATATAACATCAAAAACAATGAATTAAACTCCAAAATCTATAGAGTTTTCTCAAATTTCATAAACTTCTAAATTCTCTAATTTTGGTCTGAAACACGTCAAACCAAGTCCGTTTCTTTCCAAATTTTAAAGATAACTCACATAACACATATTGAACATGTTCCCGGCTTCGGAACTATAATACGGGCTCGATAACATAGATTTCACATCAAAGTTCATTTTCAAAAGTCTTTCTTATTTTCAGAAAATAATTTTCTTTTCATTTTATTTTTTTCCTTTTTACTTTTTTTTTCATTTTCTCTCTTCTTATTTTTTTGGAATTTTGACTCTAAACTTGATTCCAAGAGAGGGTGGTCAAATAAAATAACACAGGCTCAAAAGGGTAACAAAAGGGTATAAAGTGTTTAGATAGAAGAAAAATGGTCTTCCAGCCTCGAGAACGTCAAAACATATTATCTTTTTGCGATCATAGCGTTGATGAACATGTCTATCTTCTTGGTGTGACGTGGTTGAAAGAAATTTTTCATCCATTAATGCCAAACTTTCGACCAAGCTTCAATTGATCAAACATCCTCAAGCCCGATCTTCACAATGATTTGAAGGTGAATTTTACTCGACCTTAGTTCCGAAGTATCTCAAATATTTATTCATCCTCAAAAGTATCTATTTTTCACTTATCTCATTCAAGACTAAATTAGATTTTAAGATCTGGATGAAATTTCCAGATGCATGTCATGTCACTAGAACTAGCGTGAAAAGAACTATGCATAAAATGGACACGAAATGGTTCACTGCTTTTTTGCTTTTTTTTGTTGAATAAAGGATAGAAATGTCTGATGACACCAAAAGAAGAAGAAAAGACGACAAAAGAAGCTACCATGGCTAAAAGAAGAGTGACTTTCCAGTTGTTAAGCGGCATCTTAGCCCCAAAGTTGCACATCAGCACTACTACGACATTTGGTCCCTTTTATCGCTTTTGATTCAACACTCAAAATTTGACTTTTTCATCAAACTGTTCCCAATATTGACTATTGGATTTCATGACCAACGACATGTGAGATTTCATAGCATCTAATTTCTCAAAGGACTTGAAAGCATTTTTGTGTCTCCCCGTTATCAAATCATCCCAAGAAAAGCATATCTTGTTGCTCAAGGCTGGTAGAAGTCAGCCAACAATTGCCTCCATTTTATCACCAACTTGTCTACTTGTCTTTTCGTGACCTTAGTTGGGTCAATAATAGGGGTTCTTCTTCCTTCGGTTGAGAAGATGCTTTTATTTCCGAGAGATCTTGTATTGTTTTTGTGACTTGCCATTACCAACCAACAAACTGATCACCTTTGTCTAGATTTTGTTTCAAAACAACAAGCGTGTTAGAATAAACGCTCTTTTTCTCTTTTTCTTTTTTTTCTTTTTTTTTCTTTTCTCTCCCTTTTTTTGTGTCGCTCTCTTCTTTTCTTTTCTTTTCTTTTCTTTTCCTTTTTTCTTTTCTTTTATTTCAAACCATTCGATCGAACCTGATGTGGGTTGCCAAAGTATCATGTGGAAACATGAATCAGATCTTGCGTAGTTCGGGAAGATCAGGAATAAAGGAAATAAACTACTTCTTTATTTGAATTTTCGAATTTTTTCTTAATTTCTGAATGAAAGACTTATAAAGAATAAAGAAAATATTTTTTGATTTCGATTCCTTTTTTTCTTCTTTTTTTTTCGGAATTTCGAAAGAAAAAAAATTCTAAACAAGAAAAAAAATATTTTTGGATTTTTTGGACATTTATGGTAAAATCATGAAAGACTTCTAAAGAAAATATTTTTGAATCTTGAATTTTCTTTTCAATTTCCGAAAGAAAAACTTCTAAAGAAAAATGAAAATATTTTTGAATTTTTAGAAGAAATTAAAAGAAAATATTTTTTTATTTTTTTAAAAATTGGGACCTAAAAGAAAGGCTTTCTATAGAAGGAAGTAAAGGAAATATTTTCGAAATTTGTTTGTTGAAAAATTGTGAAAAATAAATAAAGTAGAAAATATTTTTTTTTGGAGATTTTGATTTGATTTGTCTTCTTTTTTCGAATGAAAGACTTCTACAAAAGAAATATTTTTGGGTTCTAAAACTCTATTTTTTATCTTTTATTTATTTGGAATTTCCTAAGAAAAATATTCCTAAAGAAGAAATTAAAGGAAAATCTTTTTTTTTGATTTATTTTTTAAAAAAAAAATAGGGAATCAAAGAATGACTTTTCTAAAGAAGGAAGGAAAGGAAAATATTTTTGGATTTTTAAAAATTGGGGGCCGGAAAAAAGACTTTCCAAAGAAGGAAGTAAAAAATATTTTTTTTTTGGATTTTTAAAAATTTGGGAGCCGGAACCGATGAGGTTTGCCTACGTATCTCGCATCCGGTGAGAATCAGACCCGCGTAGTTCTGCCATTTTTGACGGAACCGGGAAAACATTACTTTTGAAAACATTCATTTTTTTTAATTTTTTTTTTGAATTTTGGCAGAGTTTCAAAAATTTCAAATACCTACTTCTCACTTTTGTTATTTTCTTTTTTTTTCTTTCCCTATTTCAGAATCCAGTAAAAACATGTAAGCCAAAATAAACAGATACACAAGTAGCATGTAAGATGCACCAGGATCGTCTTTTAAATTGGGTACACCTATCCTAGACGGACTCAACCCCTGTGTTGAGTCCCCTAAGTCAAATGCACATGATGTAGATAATTGTTCCTACTAGGGATCCGACATAAGGCTATGTTATTCTAAGTTTTAATCCTGGTTTGTTTTAGACCAGGCTTACCCGAGCGAACAGCTCGAGTCGGGAGGGGGGGAGCAGTATACCGGGAATACAGAAGCTTCACCGACTTTGCAACTTGTCCGAACCTTGTCCTAAATTTGGATATGACTCTAATAGAAAAAAAGTCAGACGAAGTGCACACTTCCCAGATGATTTAGAAGACTCAGAGAGAATACGATTTCGGCACAATTTATATACAGTTCAAATAATATCAAAGCGGTAAAAAGCGACATAATGCACAATAGGTTCAATACATGTAAAAATCATATAATAATGAAAGCCAAATATAACAGCTATTCTAAGCTCGAATTCTTGAACCCTGAACCAGAGATTCTGGGTTCGATCCCCAGCACAGTCACCAGAGCTGTCACACCTCCTTTTTCCACCCCCAGATTAATGAAGGGTAATAAGGGAGTTTTTTCAATTAAAGTGACATTATTCGGATTTTGGAATTTATTTTAGTTTTCAGAGTCGCCACACGGATTTTTGATGATGCTCCGGGACACCGTTTTATTTTAAAATCCCAAATCGAGGAAATTTTGACTCTGTTTTAATTTGTCTGAGACCAGAAATCCGAGTAAGGAATGCTGTTAACCCGGGAGAAGGTGTTAAGCATTCCCGAGTTCCGTGGTTCTAGAACGGTCGCTTAACTATTAATATTTGGCCTAAATTATCTGATTATTTACATATTTTACCCTATTTTGCATTTAGCCGTTTAATTTTTTAAACGCTTTGAGTATTTATAGATTTATCTTGAAACATGTCACGATGGCGTGCACATGTTTGTTTATGGACAAATTGTAACCGCGCCACATGAAATGCACCCGCAATTTACAACGTGATTTTAATATAGTTTTAAGTTGTGGTCGGGTAGCATGAGTTGCAAACGCGAGTGTAGATTACGTAATCACGACTATGATCGTGATGGTTTAATTGCTTATTTGAAGCAAAGCTACTATTCGTTTGTTTTTCTATAAGATTTGAGGCTACGAGCTGCTTGTACAAGATATCTAAATCAAATTAAATTAAACAGAACAAAAAAAAAAAAAAAAAAAACACAACAAAACAAAAATTTAGAGTATTCACCAAAATAAACGTGGACTCACAGTAAAACACCAATGAACTAATAAATCACTGATAAGATTCATCATCTGAATTCTATCACCGCCAAACATATACATATACAAAAAAAAGATATTATATATTAATAAAATGCCAATCCCTACAAAAGTTAAACAAAGAAGAACAAATAAATAAAATTCATCAATTATTATCGACAAATAGAGATCCAAATTAATTCAGCCTTTAATAGCTTGGACATTTAACTAGAACATACCAACCTCATCGAAATGCTGATCATAAAAGGAAATTAGGCAGATCTAGAAACTAATCTGGGCAAACAAACATAATTTCAATCATGAGCAATCCCATAAATAAACTGAACTTGGAGCTACCGAAAAATACCTAATCGGCGATGACCTCGAGCGCAGAACTTCGAGAGGATTAATGGAGGATTTCGGGCTGTCTCAACGGTGAAAATGGAAGCGGTTCGAGCTACTGTTTTCACGTTTTTGGAGCTGGTTTTACAGCTTTCATGGTGGAAGAAGGCTGAAGGTTTTTGTGGTGGTTTGAGGGTGATTGAGCAGCGTTCTCGCTGCTAATTTCGGTGGTTAAAAGGTGCGAAAATGGTGGCTGTTTCGACTGTTTTTTTTAGTGAAATTTAGTCGTTTTTAGAGCTGATTTCGTGACTGTTTTCAGCTGTGTTTGGGGTGGAGATGAAGCTGGATTTGGGGGGTATTTTGGAGTGAGTTCGCAGCTAGATTTTGAGGGGATTTCATGGCTATTTTGCAGCTAGTTTTAAGGCTGTTATGCTGCTGATTTACATGGTGTTTTTCAGCCTGTGTTTATGGAGGTTTGAAAGCTAGGTTTTGACTGGTTTTGTGGCTATCTTTTTTAAGTTGGTTTCGAGCTTGGTTTCAGGTGTAAAAGGGTGGTGTTTGGCTGAGGTTTTGGGATAGTCTTAAAGCTCTTTTTCGGTTGGGTTTGGAGTGGCTTCGGGCGTGATTTAAGGACGAAGACTCTGATGAAGAAGGAGAAGCAGACGAACTTCAGCTGCCTCTGCTGGTTCTCTTTTGCCCTATGTTTATTTTTGTTTTTTAAGAAAGAAGATCGGGTAGGCTCTCTCTCAGATAACTTTTTTTGACGGAAAAGCGGCTGTTTTTAGGTGTTCTTCCTCTAATGTGTAATATCTCTATTTAGGTCTTAGGTCCACTTTATATAGAGGGAATTAGGGTATATTTTAGACAGGAATTGTTATATTCATATGTCACATAGGAAACCTTATTACCCATAATATTTAAGGTTTGATTTAATTACACTTAGTATACCAAATTACCAATTATATACCATAATTAATTTAGGGGTGTAATTAATAGTACGTTTTTTACTCCTTAATTAAAGGAGTCCATATATCCCCACTCATCCCACGTTTCTCTCTCCTAACCCTTCACATCCCCCACGTTTTGCAGCTATCCACGTTCTTTTTACTACTAAAACCAAATTCTCCCTCTAAATTCACCAAAAATTGAAGACACCATTCTACAAAGTTGCTTCCAAATTTGAATCCAGTTGAAGTTCATCAATGAAGAACAACAAATCTTCGAAACAAAGTCCTAAAAAATCAGCAGTAGCTGATATCCCCTCATTTGATTTGGGTGTGTTATCACCAAAATCACCCAAAAAACAAGTCAAATCTCCACATGCAATTGCAGAGACTACTAATAGTTCATCTCCCCGACAAATCAGAGCCGAGATGAGAACAAAACAAAAACATGATGTAGATGCTGGAGAAACTTCTACACCAGTCAAACAACTCAAACGAAAAGGAAAAGAGGTTTTGGTAGACGACAACTTTGTAGAAGAGGTCCCTAAACTTCGAACAGTAAAGAAACCAAATGTGTCTTCTGGTTCGAAAAATCCAAAAATGAATAAACATTCCAAAAAACACCCAAAAAATGTTCGGAACCAATCATTGGTGAAGGTAAACATTTATTAGTTTCGTTCCTAATTCTTTAGTTTGGTTTAGGATGGTAAAATATGTGTTATACGTGTTTTAGTCAAGTGTAGAGTAATTGTCTTAATTTTGAAGATAATTTGTAGTTGTGATGTTCTGCCTTTATAATTGTAGATATTTTGTAGTGATTTTGTAGTTATATTGTTGGATAGCTTGTACTATTTGAAGCAGAGTTGTAGTTATTTTTTGTCGCTGCCTTTTTGTAGAAAATGCTTTAAATTGTAGATATTATGTAATCATTTGTCGATATATGTAGATAAAATGTAGATGAATTTATCCTTTTTATGCAGTTTACTAATGTGAAATAATTTATTATTTGTGCAGAATGGACATTTTTTTGCCCCACACAATGTGGATTATGGGGTGCTTAGATTCCACACTTTGTGTGATCCTAGCATTCCCAGCCAGATAAAAGACCTATTGTCTCCAATTGCGTTGAAGCTTTTCAAAAAGACATATTTTGGATACTTATTGTCTCTTCCCACCATATGCATGCAAAACCAAGCCATTCATCTTCTGATGAAGAATGAATTGACCAAGCCCAATGCATCATATTTTTCAGTACAGTTGAGAGGTGAAAAATTAAATTTTTCATTGAGAGAGTTTGCATTAATTACCGGTCTAAGATGTGTTATTCAGGTTACAGATTTTGGCTATACTTCCAGTTATGTTAGCAAGCTAATGAACAGTTATTTTCCTAATAAATTAAAAGTGGAGAAGTCATATTTGAAACAGATAGTAACCAATAGATCCTAGGTAAACGATGAGGATGCGGTGAAGTTGTGCATTCTTTATCTTTTAGAATTTTTCATTTGTCCTTATGACAAAGACTATGCGTCTTTTGTAGATCACTTTAGGTTCTATTTGGTAGAGTCTGGGCAGTATGGGTCATACCCATAGGGTATTAAATCTTTCACTCAGGTGATGGAATCTGTTAGACACAGACTAAATCCCAATGTACATTCTTATCTCATACGGGGATGCTCACTAGCATTGCAAGTATGGCTTTATGAGTGTTGCTCGACTGTCAACACTGAGCTTGCTACGAGGTGTTCTGACTCAATACCTCGCATACTAAGATGGTCAGCTAGTAAGGGGCAGATTTGGTTGGCTGCCTTTGAAGAGAAGATGATAAAGCCTGAGTGGATTAAGGTAAAGTTTCTTTTTTTTATGATTATACATTTACCTTCAAAATATCTACAATTACTCTACATTTTCTGCCTTAGTCAAACTAATTTATTTTTCCTCATTCAGTTTACTAGCATGAGTGAATCTAGAGAAGAGATTGGAGTACTGACTTTGCCCGACAAAATTGAGTATGAAGTTCAAGAAGGTGAACAAACATCTGAGGTTTCCAATGCTGATCCTCCTACATTGGAACCCAAACAAACAGCTGATGAAGAGGACAAGGACTCTATTGCTAAGAAGCTCAGAAAGTTAGAAAAAGGAATTGAGCAGGTAATACATATAAAATACAATATCTCTACAAATTATCTACGATTTATCTACATTTCATAAACTACCTACAAAATATCTACAAATTTGTAAATTCTGACATATTTCTATATATAATTGAACATGTTTTTGAATGTATGTTAGCACACATTATGAAATTAACAACTAACTATATTGTAACTAGTAGGTTGATGGAAAGCTTGAAGATTTTAGGAAAGCTGTATTTGTAGAACTCCGTAGCCTTCGAGGGTTTATAAATGAGTCTGTGCAGACTGTTTTGAAATTGATAAACAATAGAAATGAGCAGGATGATGCAAAGGTAGGATTTGACATTTATTTATATACCAAAACAATTTATGACATATGAAAAAATATACTCAACGTAACATAAACATTTAGTTTGCTGGTAGTTCAACCAAAAACAATGACCAACAAAAAGAATTCAACAATCAGCATTTTCAGTTCAATTTTGGGGAACAAGTGCAGGCCAGCACCAGCAAAATAGGTATCTACAAAATACCTACAAATTATCTACAACTAGTATCATAGTTTATACAACATATCTACACTTATCCACACTTTATCTATAATTTTTCTACACATATCTACAACTTTCAAGCCACTATTATCCAGTATTATTTACCATTTTTAATTATAAAACAGAACAAGTTGATGGTGCAACTGGTGAAGAAAATATTCCAGCACATGGTGGTTTATATACACATTTTCAAGTTGAAGCTGATGAAGACAAATCATGTATCATACTGTCATTCAGATATGTTTTGTTGTTGATTATACATTTTTAACATTGCTGTTAAGTAAGCTATGCATTGTGTTACAGAGATGCAAGATATGAATGCACAGTCCCCAATTCACGGAGTGACTGTAGTAGCTCAGACAGAACAAGTCATAGAGGAACATGAAAATGAAGGTGCAGATGCACAGTATGTGGATGTGGTTGGTTCAGAAGGATCAGGAATTGAGAAGAAGGGGGTCATACTGGATGATTTTGAGTTGCCTGAAAACTTATCTCAATCGGTTAAGTATGCGAGCCCATACAAGATGAAGCAACACCTATGCATCCGGGGAGAACCAGGCATCCGGGAAAGCATGCTCGATCACCATTTTATCCCTCTATACAGTTTTGGGAGCAGTAGCTCGGTTGGACCTAAAATTTTCTACCTCAAGCACCCTTTTACTACTGTTATAGGTGAAAATGTAGATCCAAAAGTTTTAGATAAATTCAACAAGTGGTTATACCACTGTAGCAACAAAGGTTCAAAGAGGTATGAATGCATAATTTGACACTTTCATTTCAGCATTTATTTTTTTACATATCTAATTCATTCTATAATATATTTTTTCACATTTATTTGTTATTACAGGAGGAAGGCTTCGTTATCCATAAATGATAACCAAATTAAGCCTTGGTTAGACCTTGGAGTGGAAAATATTGATAAGAAGGACTGGTTCTATTCCCTTGCTCACCCCGGACAAGTCCTTAATGACTCGGTAAGTATCAAAGAATCTATTCACAAGATATAATTTGTAGATAGTTTGTCTTCTGTTGTTGTATTTTAATTATAGTTATGTTGTAGATATCAAATATATTTGACCATGACTTGTATTATGAATTGTAGATATAGTGTAGACATTATTGTGGATGTTGTATTTCTTCTTTGTAGTGTAATTGTATTTAGTTTGTAGATTATGTATCCTATTTGATGATGATTTGTATGTATAAATTCTACATATAGTTTTGTGAACAAAATTGTTATAGTTGTATGTCTTGTTTGTAGTTAAATTGTAGTTACATTATAGATTAGGCTGAATATTACAAGATTAATTGTAGTATAAATGTAGATATGATGGAGACCTGATTGTAGATGTTGTGTTCCATGTTTGCAGTGTAACTGCAGCAAAAGTGTATCTATTTGTTAGATTATTTGAAGTTGACTTTGTAGTTTAAATTGTAGAGTTGTTTTTAGATATCATTGTAGTTTTTTTGTAGCTGTTTTGTAGTTAATTGTAGTTGCACTGTAGTTTTATGTAGATTTTTTTTGTTTGCCGCACATTGATGTTTTAATGTATTACCTGAGAAAAAGAGGCAAATATGGCCCCAACAACAAGACTAGGTTTACAACAACTGATTGTTTGTTCAAGACGAGGATTGAACGAATTTATGAAAAGTTCATAAATTCTCCTCTAGAAAAGAAGTATTCAGTTGTTAAACCCCAGGATGTTGTTGCAGAATATATTTTGTGGTATAGACTACTTGAAAATGTTGCATGGGATGAAGTTGACTATGTCATCATGCCCGTCAACATTATAGAAAATTTCCATTGGGTGTTGGTCGTTTTCGACATTGTGGACAGGCAACTTTATGCGTATGATTCCATGGTCTCTTCACGCAATCATCAAGTTGTTGAATCCTGTGTTGATAAGTTTTCAGTCATTATCCATCTGTATTTGTCATGCACTGGTTTCTATGGGAAGCGTAAAGACATTAACTTTAAGAATACAAAGACATACATTGAAAAACCAGTTACAGACCTTCTTGACATTCAGTGGATGGTTGCGGAGATTCCACAACAAAAAGAAGGATCACTGTAAAAAAATCTATTATCTCTTTCTATACATTTAATTCTTTTTGGGTTTATAATCATTTGGTAAATATTTAGATTTTGTTGTCTTATGCAGTGATTATGGTGTATTTGTTGTTGTCTTTGCGAAGCATGTTAGTCTTGGAGATTTGTCAATTCCCGCAGCAGACCTTTCTGATATTGACAAACATCGTAGACGCTATGGAGCTCTCCTATGGGACTATGCTACAAAGAAGCATGAAGATGGGTCAATTAGTGAAAGTGCGGTTACAGGCAGACTAGCAAGGAGGAAGGGTGCACCTTCATTGAATGAGAAAACAAGAGTCCAGAGAAAGAAGAAGTAGTGTCATGTAATTTAGTTGATGCTAGTTGGTAGGAGAAGGAGAATACACAACTTTCTGAACAATTCTTTTATCTTTTTATTGCATCAGACCTTTTGTTTTGTTAATTTCTATTCAGTTTAGTAGTTCACTTGAATATAAATTGGTGTTTTTATCTCCATTTGTTCCATCTTACAACACTATATCTTCATTATATTAAACGTAGTTATTATGATGTTAGAATACAATTTGTCTACTAAAAAACTACACATTATCTACAATCTGGAAACACTCAATGTAACGACCCGGTCTGTCATTACGTAAAAACCTGCATTTTAATTACTTTTATTGACTTGTTATAGATTGGTTATTCTATTATTGATGTTTTAGAGTTGATAGGCTTGAAATCGGAATGGTTAAATGAGAATTCATTAACTTAGTCTTTAAAAAATAGCTTTATAATGGGAAAAGTCAACTAAGAGTTGAATTATTGGGGAACGACCTCGAAATGCGGATTTTATGGCTCTGATAGCTCTGATAGCTTCGTGAGGTGATTTGGGACATAGGAGTGTGTTCAGAATAGCTTCTTGAGAGCGAGGATACCCAGGCATTCTTGGGCAAGTGTCAGAGGATACTACGTATTGCAGTGATATTACAGGCCAGCGGGGTTCCATTAACTACCTTCCTGTTTTCAGGAGCTGCATTTGCTTTGTGGGAGGCCTATGAGAGGCGTAGACCCGCTGATGCAGTGCCCCTTACATGGCACCAGTTCTCCATTCTCTTTTTGGAGAAGTATATACCATAGTCTCGTAGAGAGGAGCTGCGCAGAGAGTTCGAGCAGTTGCGTCAGGGAGACATGACCGTGACGCAGTATGAGATGAGGTTCTCTGAGTTAGCCCGTCATTCCATCTAGCTAGTTCCCACAGATAGGGAGAGGACTCGGAGATTTGTTGATGGTCTTTCTTACCAGCTACGGGTTTTTCTGACAAGGGAGAGGGTATCCAGTGCTTCTTGTGAGGAGGTAATTGACATAGCCAGGGAGATTGAGTCAGTGCGCTTGGCAGGAGCGTGTTGAGAGAGAGGCCAAGAGGTCTCGAGGTTCTGGAAATTATAGTGGTGATCACTCGGGAGATCAGTCTCGGCACAGCAGAGGCTGACCATTCAGGCCTTCTCCACCAGCCCGTCCAGCTTACAGTGGTGCTTCATCAGGACACGGTCCCCACAGCCGTCATCCAGACCGCTCCTCATTCAGTGCACTTCCAGCCCAGAGCTCATCTCGGCCACCATCAGTTCAGGGTTCCTCATCACATAATTCTTCTAGCAGCTGCCCAGGTCCCGGGGGTTCCCTTCAGTCCCCATCGCCAATTGCTGGTAGAGGTTGTTTCGAGTGTGGGGATCCGGGTCACATCAAGAGGTATTATCCCCGCCTTACTGGTAGTTCATTTTAGCACAGGAACCAGCCTCCAGCTTCAGCACCAGTTACTACACCACCCGCTCAAGTAGCCAGGGGTGGAGGTCAGTCAGGCAGAGGCCGCCCTAGAGGGGGAGGTCGGTCAGGTGGAGGGCAGGCCCATTTCTACGCACTTTCGGGCTGACCAGATGCCATAGCTTCAGATGCAGTGATACATGTATTATCTCGGTTTGTCACCGGGATGCTGCAGTATTATTTGATCCTGGTTCTACGTTTTCATATGTTTCTTCATACTATGCACATTTCTTGGATACACCTCATGAGTCCTTGTTTTCAGCTGTTCGTGTCGACTCTGCTGGGGGATATTGTGGTGGTAGAGCGGGTGTACTGGTCTTGTATTATATCTATTGGGGGTCAGGAGACCGGGGCAGATCTATTATTACTTAGCATGGTTGACTTCAATCTGATTTTAGGCATGGATTGGCTATCTCCATACCATGCGATTCTCGACTGTCACGCCAAGACCGTGACCTTAGCGATGCCCGGATTGCCAAGGATTGAGTGGAGAGGTTCAGTGGAGTACGTGCCTAGCCTGGTGATTTCTTTTCTGAAGGCTCATCGTATGATTGGGAATGGGTGTGAGTCTTATTTGCCCTTTGTGAGGGATGTTGGTAGTGAGACTCCTTCCATTGATTCTGTTCCCGTGGTTTGTGATTTCCCGGACGTTTTCCTAGCAGACCTGCCAGGCATGCCACCTGACAGGGACATTGATTTTGGTATCGACATATTTCCTGAATAACAACTTCAGGAACTCCTAGATAAGGGGTTTATTCGGCCTAGTGTGTCTCCTTGGGGTGCACCGGTGTTGTTCGTAAAGAGAAGGATGGATCCATGCGTATGTGCATTGACTATAGGCAGCTGAACGAGGTTACGGTGAAGAATCGGTATCCTTTGCCCCGTATTGATGACTTGTTTGATCAGCTTCAGGGATTTAGAGTTTTCTCCAAGATCAACTTGAGGTTTGGGTACCATCAACTGAAGATTCGGGATTCTGATATTCTGAAGACTGCTTTTAGGACCAGATATGGCCACTATGAGTTTCTGGTTATGTCTTTTGGGATGACCAATGCCCCAGCCACGTTCATGCATTTGATGAACAGCGTGTTTCGGCCTTACCTTGATTCATTAGTTATTGTGTTCATTGATGACATCCTGGTGTACTCTCATAGCCAGGAGGAGCACGCTCAGCAGTTGAGGGTTGTGTTGCAGAGATTGAGGGAGGAGAATCTTTATGCAAAGTTCTCCAAATGTGAGTTTTGTCTTGGTTCAGTAGCTTTCTTGGGTCACATAGTGTCTAGTGAGGGTATTCAGGTGGACCTGAAGAAGATAGAGGAGGTGCAGAGTTGGCCCAGACCATCCTAAGCTACGGAGATTAGGAGTTTCTTGGGTTTGGCGGGTTATTACCGTCACTTTGTGGAAGGATTTTCTTCTATTGCTTCAACTTTGACCAGATTGACCCAGAAGGGTGCTCCATTCAGATGGTCCGATGAGTGTGAGGAGATCTTTCAGAAGCTCAAGTCAGCATTGACTGCAACTCCAGTGTTGGTATTGCCTACAGTTTCGGGTTCTTACACAGTCTATTGTGATGCTTCTACAGTTGGATTGGGAGCGGTTTTGATGCAGGACGGTAGGGTGATTTCCTACACATCAAGATAGTTGAAGGTACATGAGAAGAATTATCCAGTGCACGATCTTGAGTTAGCTGCCATTGTTCATGCCTTAAAGATTTGGCGGCATTACTTGTATGGGGTACAATGTGAGATCTTCACTGATCATCGTAGCTTGCAGTATCTGCTAAGGCAGAAGGACTTGAATTTGCGCCAGAGGAGATGGTTAGAGCTTCTTAAGGACTATGACTTAACTATTCTGTATCACCCGGGAAAGGCCAATGTAGTGGCCGATGCCTTGAGTCGCAGAGCCAAGAGTTTGGGGAGCCTAGCTTACCTTTCAGTAGCAGAGCGACCGTTAGCACTTGTTGTTCAGGCTTTGGCGGGACAATTGGTGAGATTGGATTTGTCAGACCCTCCCCGAGTGGTAGCTATCATGGCTTCTCGGTCTTCTTTATTTGATCAAATTAAGGCACGATAGTATTATGACAGCCACTTGTTATTTCTTCAGGATAGAATTCGTCGGGGTGATGCCCGGGATGTGACTATCGATGATGACAGGGTTATGAGGATGCATGGACGTATTTGCGTGCCCAATGTGGATAGTATTCGAGATTTAATATTAGCAGAGGTTCACAGTTTGCGGTATTCTATTCATCCGGGTGTCGCGAAGATGTACCAGGATCTGAGGCAGCATTATTGGTGGAGGAGGATAAAAAGAGATATTGTTGAGTATGTAGCACAGTGTCTCAACTGCCAGCAGGTCAAGTATGAGCACCAGAGACCAGGTGGATTACTTCAGAGGTTAGATATTCCGGAGTGGAAGTGGGAGCGGATCACCATGGACTTTGTAGTTATGCTTCCACGAACTTCGAAGAGTTTTGATGCTATTTGGGTCATTGTGGATAGATTGACCAAGTCCGCGCACTTCATTCCTGTTAGCACTTCTTATACTTCAGAGCGGTTAGCTGGTATTTACATTAAGGAGATTGTCCGATTGCATGGAGTTCCGGTTTCTATTATTTCTGACAGAGGTACTCAGTTCACATCTCAATTTTGGAGGGCTGTATAGAGAGGTATGGGTACTGAGGTAGAGTTGAGCACTGCATTTCATCCTCAGACCGAGGGCAGTCGGAAAGGACTATTCAGATTCTGGAGGACATGTTACGGGCTTATGTGATTGATTTTGGCGGTTCTTGGGATCAGTTTTTGCCATTATCGGAGTTTGTGTATAATAATAGCTACCATTCCAGTATTCAGATGGCCCCGTATGAGGCTTTATATGGTAGGAGGTGTAGATTGCCGGTTGGTTGGTTCGAGCCTGGGGAGGCTAAGTTATTGGGCACAGATTTGATTCAGGATGCGTTGGAGAAGGTGAAGTTGATTCAGGAGCGACTTCGCATGGCGCAGTCGAGAAAGAAGTGTTATGCAGACCGGAAGGTTCGGGATGTGTCCTTTATGGAAGGGGATAAGGTACTGCTGAAGGTATCCCCCATGAAGGGTATTATGAGGTTCAGAAAGAGAGGAAAGCTAAGTCCGTGGTTTATTGGTCCTTTTGAGGTGCTTCAGAAGGCTGGAGAGGTGGCTTATAGACTTGCCCTGCCACCCAGTTTATCGAGTGTTCATCCGGTATTTCATGTGTCGATGCTCAGAAAATATTTTTGTGACCCGTCTCATGTGTTAGACTTCAACACAGTTCAGCTTGAGGATGATATGTCTTATGAGGTAGAGCCAATGGCTATTTTGGCTCGCGAGGTCAGAAAGTTGAGATCAAAGGACATAGCTTCAGTAAAGGTCCATTGGAGAGGTCAGCCAGTGGAGGAGGCTACTTGGGAGACCTAACGGGAGATGCAGAGCAAATATACCCACTTGTTTGAGACTCCAGGTATGTTTCTAGACCCGTTCGAGGACGAACGTTTGTTTAAGAGGGGGAGAATGTAATGACCCGGTCAGTCGTTACGTAAAAACTTACATTTTAATTACTTTTATTGACTTGTTATAGATTGGTTATTCTATTATTGAAGTGTTAGAGTTGATAGGCTTGAAATCGGAATGGTTAAATGAGAATTCAGTAACTTAGTCTTTAAAAGATAGCCTTATAATGAGAAAAGTCAACTGAGAGTTGACTTATCAGGGAACGACCTCGGAATGCAGATTTTATGGCTCGGATAGCTTCGTGAGGTGATTTGGGACATAGGAGTGTGTTCAGAATATTTTTGTGATGTCCGGTGTAGAATTAGGCTTGAATTGGCGAACGTTAGTTTTTGGCGATTTTCGGTCGGCAGTGAAAAATAGTCTATCAGGGTCGGAATGGAATTCTGACAGTTGGAACAGGTTCGTAATGTCATTCTGGATAAGTCTGCAAAATTTCAGGTCAATCGGAGTTGTTTTGGATAGTTTCGGCATCGTTGGTGGAGTTTAGAAATTTCAAAGTTCTTAGGCTTGAATCCGATGTAAATTTTGTGTTTTGATGTTATTTTTGGTGTTTTGAGAGTGCAACTAAGTTTGAATGATATTATGGGATGTGTTGGTAACTTTGGTTGAGGTCCCGAGGACCTCGGGTGTGTTTCGGGTGGTTAACGGACCAATTCTTAGTTAAACTTGGCAGATTTTTCTGGTTTTTGTTGCAGAGGATTTGTTCATCGCGTTCACGGGTGGGATGTCGCGTTCACGAAGAGTAGTTTGGGGAGCTGAGATTTTATTCATCGTGTTCGCGAAGAGGAGGACGCGAACGCGAACGCGGAGGTTTGGGGAATTGTTCTACACATTCGCACTAGGTGGCTCGCGTTCGCGAAGGGATGTGAGGCAGCTGGGGACCCATGTATTTTTGGCCTATGTGTTCGCGGTTGGTGATACGCGTTCCCGTAGCTAGAGGTCGGTTAGGTATCGCGTTTGCGGGCAGAGAGTCGCGTTCGCGTAGTGTAAAAAAAGAGGGGTCTGTTGGGTTGTTCTATGCGAAAGCGTACGTGTGGCCCCGTTCACGAAGGGTAATAACTGGGCATAATTAATTAAACCCTTCCACGACTTAACCCTTATATTACACCATTCTTGTACAGGAAAAAGTTTTGGGGATGAATTTTGAAGAGGAAAATCCTTGTTCTTCATAGAGGTAAGTATTTTGATTATTAAAACTCGATCATGGACGATCATAGAACATAAAATCAGTGTAAATTCGTGGAAAAACAATAGAAAAATGGGAGTTTGGGGCTTGAGAATAAGAGACCTTTAGGGGTCGATTTGAGGGGTCAAACGGACTCTGATTTTGGTGTTCTTTATATGTGCGGAATCGTGGGAGGATGAAGAACACTTTTCTGTAAAATTTCTGAGTTTCGGGATGCAGGATCGGGGGTCGGGTTTTGACCAATTTCGGGTTTTTGGGTGAATTTTGATATTTTCAATTGGAAATAATTCCTTAAGCATATATCGATGATTAAAATCTGAACTTGGTAGATTTGGAACACTCAGAGGCCGAATTTAGAGGCAAGGGCATTGCAGAGTAGTGTGTTAGCCGGTTTGGAGGTAAGTAATGCTTCCAAACTTGAAACTGAGGCTTCGAAACCCCAAACTATTTGATAATTGCTGTTAATTAAGGTGACGCATTTGCCAAGTGACGGGCATGCAGGCATTTACTGAATATTTGTAGCCTGGCTTATCCCATGGCACTGTCTACTGGTTATCCCAGATTGATATTGTACTGTGAAGGTACTAATTACCTGGAACGAAATAGAAATCATGCTAAGTATAAATGTTAAGGCTTCACGCCGATGTGTTTAGACCGGAATGGTTGATTATTGCTGTCTCTATCTGTGATTATTGCTTTCATGTACTCAGTCCTGTTATAGTATATGTTTCATGCCTCAGTCTCGTAAGTTGCTAGTTTCTTTTATATTATCATTGGTTTGGGCTGCATTGCATATGCTAGAGCATTCTAAGTGAGACTGGAAGGCACTGACTGAGTGAGGCCTGAAGCCTAGTTTTGAGACAGTTATGAGGTCGGACTGCACACCGCAACGATCCTGAAATCATGCCTTGATTGGCTTGATATAGCGCTTGGGCTGGAAGGAGCCTCTCCGGAGTCTATACACCCCCATTGAGCGCACAGATATTCCGGAGATGGATTTCTCTATGGTTATTATGTTTCGAAGATGGATTTCTCCGTGGTTATTATGTTCCCGAGATGGATTTCTCCATGGGGGCTGGATCAGCCTTTTTCCTGAGTACTTAGTGGTTGTGTCACTTGTGTTTATGTAATATCCAGGAAGGACTTCCCTGGGCCTGAAGGCCGTATTCTTGTACTGAGTGGACCACCATATGAGAGCTTGATTAATGAGTACACATCATTCATGGTTCTATATACATTCATGCTAGTATGCAGAGTTACAGACATATCTTGATACATCGTATTTATTTCCTGATATATTACTGTCATGTCCAATTTATATACTGTTGTTTGAATTGTCGGAGTCCGTCACTACCTCTCAGCCCGTAATTTGGTTTCGTTACTACTGAGTTGGTGTACTCATCTTACCCCCTGCACCTTCTGTGCATATCCAGGTACAGAGGAGTTCAACTCGGGTCAGGGAGCGCATCAGTTTCATCAGAGTTGACGAGGTAGCAACTGGCGACCGTGATCTTGTCTTCTCTTTCCTTTCTACCTGTCGTATTTATTTTCAGACTATGTTAGTCATTTCTTTTTTATTTTTATTAAGTATTAGCAGCTCATGACTGTGTGACACTGGATTCCGGGATTTGTAGGATTTGGTCTTTTGAATTTATTAAACTGGTTTTCCCAAGATACTGGATTTATTAATATTATTATTGATTCAGAATTGATTAATAAAATGGGGCATTTTATGCGAATTTGTATTTAGTTAGATAAAATGGGTGGCTTTCCTGGTTCCACGACAGGCGCCATCACGACTCCGGAAATGGGTCGTGACACTCAATGTCGTGATTGTATATACTTTTTTAGTTGAATATGTATATAATTTGTAAATACCTTCAGTTGTAGGTAATTTCTGTATATAGCTGTCAGTTCATGTTAAATTACATAACAAACAGAAGGAATAATATTTCAGTCATAAAAATAGATTATCTATAAATTTTCTACTACTTATCTACAAATTATCTACAATCTACAAATTAACTATAATTTATCTACAATATGGAAACACTGTATATTACAATTAATTTTTTTTGTAGTTGTATTGTAGATAATAAATATTAAAAGTTATCTGAAATATATCAAAAACAAATTTAGATGCTTGACACAATACAGAAAAACATGTTAATAAACACATAAGCAAATTGAAATTAACTACATTATAATCTTTAAAAAATTAAACGATTACACACAAAATTCTATTAACTTGAGGACGCTAACAGTTATTTTGAAATACTATTCTAACTACATAATATTGATTTCTTTTTGGGCGCATTCTTGCAAGATCTTTTGTTATGCCCTTCACCTCCACAGTTTTTACATGAAACCTTGTACTTCTTTGACTTTAGTTCATCATATGTTTTGTATCTTTTCTTTTGAGGTCTTCCTGGCTGCCTTTTCTCTCGCGTAGGTGGATTTACTACTTCATCCGAAATATGTTGTGGCACATTCCATTTGCTTTCATCAAGAAGGGGATTTACTAGTATTTCATACGTACGCAGTAGGTTCTCCTTTGTGTAATACGGAGAGCAATAGTTTTCATTAGTTTCATTCCTGTGCCTTAAAGCTGCCAAAGCATGCGCACATGGAAGTTCATCAAGTTGGAACTGGCCACAACTACATTTCTTGCTTTCAAGGCACACAATGTACCGCTTCACACCATCTAACACAGTATGGATATGATCTGTTGAAGCCCTCACCTACAATTACATAACAAACAAAAAGACTATTATTTCAATCATAAAAATATATTATCTAAAATTTATCTAAAATTTATCTACAAAAATTCTACAAATTATATACAATCTACAAATTATCTACAATTTATCTACAATCTGGAAACACTGTATATTAAAAAAAAATTTCTGCACCAAATAAACTGATCTTACCCTAAGCTTCTGAGATAATGTTATGTTGTTCTCCAATTCTTTGTTGAATTTGGACCCAAGGAATGTGAAAGTACCCTTTTCCTTCAATAACTTCTCGTTGGTCCAACGTTGTAGAAGTGTCCTCATATACTCTAATAGGTCATATATTGGCAGCTCTCTTGCATCTTTTGTTACAGCATTCAACGACTCTGCAATGTTTGATGTCATTGTCCAAGTTTTATTCACCGTTGCATGTACTCTTGACCATCTATGACAGCCAATATTCTATAGATATGATTTAGCACGCGGGTCTATCTCTTCAATTTTTGACATCCTTTCATTACATTCATGCAGAGTGTATGACCGTGTTCTAGCAAAGTACAATTCATTTAATTGTAGATGACCCTTCTTGTACTTTGCCCTTATATTTGTCCAAATATGCCACATGCAAGAGTAGTGTGGCACGCCCGGATAGACAATTGATGTTGCCTTCAGGATACTCTCATTCTTATCTGAAACAACACACATTGAAGTTCTTTCACCATATACTTACTTGAATTGCTCAAAGAACCACTTCCACGATGCGTCGTTTTCCGAATCAACCACAGCATATGCGAAAGGCAATATTGTACCTACATTATAAATCCAAAAAAAATTAACTGGACACTTTGAAAATGCATATAAAAATATAAATACATATACACTACAAAATATCTGCAATGTATCTACATTTTATAAATTTCCTACAAAATAACTACAAAGTATCTACAAAGTATAAATTGCCTACAAAATAATTACAAAATATCTACATTTTTACATGCTGCATCCATTGTGCTTACTATAACATAATCCCCCTGTAGGCTGACTTTAAGAATGTCCCATCAACCACTACTACTGGCATACAATGTTGTCAACCACTTATTGATGTACAAAGAGCAACAAATGCATATAAGAAGCATTCATCTGCTGTCTTCTTCAATTTAATAACTGAACCAGGATACGTCTTCTCAAGAATATAAAAATATTTTTGTAATTTGTTGTAGGAGTCAGCAGGATGCCCTCTCAAAAACTGTAAAGCCTTTTCCTTTGCTCTTCATGATTGCATGTAGCTTAGGTTCACTCCGTGTTCGGACAACATGTCAGTTTGTATGTCCTTTGGTGTGTAAACTGTCTTAGGATCACAATACTTTGGAATGACCATGCTATAACTACAGCTGCAGTACGTTTACACTGTATGAATGTATCGTCCATTAAGGAGCATGTGTGTTGTCGATTGAAACGCCTGATCTTGAACATTGCAGAATCATTAATTGATGTTGCCTTGAAGTGCCAATTACAGTTTTCACCAACACATATAAGCCAGTAGCTACAAAAAAAAATACAATTTTTAATACAGGTTATAAATGTAGATGTAACAAAAGGACTGTTTTAACATAAAGTAACACAATATAACGACACTTCATCTACAATGTTTAAAAAACACATATCTCAAGGAAAAGACTGTTTATAATGATCGTTTCACAACTAATATCTTCATACCTTCTATGGCTAGATCTTTTAACTCTGAACTAGAACTTGTGGATCACAGAATAGTCCTTCATTGCAGTTGCTACAATTTGCTTGTCTTGATACATATTTCCTTCTTCAATAGCACTTTGTGTACCTTCAGTTATTTTTTCACTTTCATATTCCTATATAACGGGAGAGGATGGTATATCAAGTAACTCTAGGGACCCAGCCGAACCTTGATGAAAATAAAGATAAACAGTGTCATTATAATTTTGTAGAATATTTGTAGATAATTTGTAGATGAAGTGAAAATTTTGTTGTCAACATTTTTTTCCACATAGATTGTAGTTTAATTGTAGTATAAACATATTAATTTGTAGATAATCATGAAAACAATACTGCTTTATACATAATTAAACTGATTTGTAGAATTTTTGTAGGAAATATGTAGACGGAGAGAAAATTTTGTAGTCAACATTTTTTT
>ML306678.1:0-46186 GCA_005239505.1 Nicotiana paniculata
ATATATATATATATCTTCTATAACTATACTGGAGTAGGAAGAAGACTCGTGAGATCCTGCGGATGCGGCAGAATTACCTCGTGGTCTCCTAAACAGCTACTGAGATACGCCTAGTCACTCTACGGTGCACTGGTACCTGGATCTGCACATGGGGAGAACATGCGCAGGAAGGGCGTAAGTACTCCACATTCGGTATTCAGTAAGTGCCAAGCCTAACCCCAGTCAAGTAGTGATGAGGTCAGGTTGAGGCCCTACCGAGTTTTAAAACAAGACAGTTATAAATCTAAACAGTGAAATATAGATAAGCATTGATAAACAGAATTAATGGAACTGAAAGAAATAATAACAGAAAAGAGTCCTCGGCTCGGCACAACATATATCCCAACAGTAAACATGCAATGCAGTACAATGGGGAAAGCTCCCGGATCTCAGTCCATAGTCCCAATTTAAATATGTTATGCAGTACAGGACGAAAACTCCCGAATCTCAGTCCTTAGTCCTAATTTAAATATGCAATGCAGTACAGGGGGAAAGCTCCCGGATCTTAGTCCGTAGTCCCAATTTAAATATGCAATGCGGTACATGGGGAAAGCTCCCGGATCTCGGTCCGTATTCCCAATTTAAATATGCAATGCAGAAGTATGTCGGATACGACTTAATTAAACAGTTCAGGAAAAATCAACAGGCAAGAATACAGTAAAACTACCTAAGCATGGTGCAACTAGTAGCAATGAAGAGGAAATCAAGTAAGGACAAGTGGGCATGATTATTCTTAAGCTAACTACTCAGTTAAGACAGGGGACAGTAATAAAGGAATGAAAATGAGTGATGCAATGGAAGGAAAGAGTGAAATTTAGCAACTATGACCCGTGTACGCACTTGTCACCTCACGTACACGGCGTCCACGTAACAAAAATCAGTACAAAAATCCTTAAGGGGAAGTTCCCAACACAGAGTTAGGCAAGCCACTTACCTTGACTGCGCTAATCAACTCAATACCACGCTCTTGACACGAGTATCCGACTCCGGGTGGCCCAAATCTAATAAATTCAATTGCATAATGTAAATAACACTTTAAAGAATCAAAATAGCTAATAAATTCGAAGCTAATACGCGAAATTAGGAGATTTGCCCAAAAAGTCCCCCGAGACCACGTCTCGGAATCGGGTAAAATTATATTTTTCGGACACCGTTCTCTCACGAGTCTAAACATATGAAATCTCTCAAATCGGAGGTCAAAACCCAATCAAAACTCAATAATTTGGTCTATGAAGTTTATCAATTTTTTCCCAAATCTTCCACCCAAATTAGAATTCTAATGACCAGATTTAAGTTAGGAATCATGGAAATTGATTTAAGTAGGTTAGAAATCACTTACCCAAGTTACCTAGGTGCAAAAGTCTTCAAAAATCTCCCTTCCTGAGCTCCAAAATTCGAAAATGGTGAAAATAGGCTTAAACCCTCGAAATGGGTTTTAATATTCGGCCCAGGCCTAAATTGTGAAGTGAGATCGCGGACATACGGATGCGATCGCATAGAGTAAGCCTCACCCCCTTAAAATGGACACTGTGCGGTTGCATAGAAGCACTTGCGATTCCGGAGCACACCGGGCTGGACCCTATGCGTTCGCAGCTAGGCCCACGCGAACGCACAGAGCAAAACTCCCCCTGCCTGGCCCAATGACCTTATGCGGGCGCGACTCCCCTTCTGCGATCGCACTGGCCAAAAATAGCTTGGCCTAAACTTGTTCTACACGATCGCGGCCCAAAACACGCGATCACACTGAATGATTACCTGCTGCTCTAAAAACTAGAAAAACAGCTGAAGACTAGGCCAAAAATATGTCCGTTTTGAACGCCCGAAACACACCCAAGGCCCCTGGGATCTCAACCAAAACTACCAATCAACCCTACTACCTCATTCAAACTTGGTCGAGCCTTATAAATACGTCTCATAACATAAAAATCATTAAGTATTCATAGATTCAAGCCTAAGAACTTATGAAATTTCTAAAATCCACATCCGATGCCGAATCATGTCTAAACTTGTTCGAATGACCTCAAATTTTGCACACAGGTCACAAATGTCATTACGGACCTGCTGTCGCTTTCGGAATTCCATTCCGAGTCCGATATCAAAATTTCACCTATCAGCCGAGATCGCCGAAATTCTAACTTTCGCCAATTCGAGCCTAAATCTATAACCGACCTCGAAAACACATTCCGAACTCGCTCCTAACCCCAAAATCACCCAACAGAGCTAACGAAGTCGACGAAATTCCGTTCTAGATTCGTCTTCACACAGTTCTACCTACGGTCCAATTTCTAAAGCTAAAATTCACATTAAAGGACTATGTGTCCAAAATCACTCAGAATTTCACCACTCAACGCTCCGACAAGTTCCAGTAACACAAATAGACATAGGAGAAGCAGTTATTAGGGGATCGGGATACTAACTCTCAAAACGACCAACCGGGTCGTTACACCAAATGACATGACAAGAAACTCATAGTGACCATATCTGGTCTTGAAGGTAGTCTTCGGGATGTCCGGCTCCCGAATCTTCAGATGATGATAGCCAGATCGCAAGTCAATATTGGAGAGTACTTTGGAACCCTGTAACTGGTCGAATAAATCATGAATGCGAGGCAAAGGATACCTGTTCTTCACTGTAACCTTGTTCAGCTGCCGATAATCAATACACATACGCATATAGCCATCCTTTTTCTTCACAAATAGAACTGGAGCACCCCAAGGTGATACACTGGTCCTAATGAAACCCTTATCAAGCAACTCCTGTAACTGCTCCTTAAACTGTTTCAACTTAGGAGGATCCATACGGTAAGGATGAATAGGAAGGGCTGAGTGCCCGGCAACACATCAATGTCGAAATCAATATCTATGTCGGGCGGCATACCCGGAAGATCAGCTGGGAATACATCAGGAAAGTCCCTCACTACTGGGTCTGACTCAACTGGAGGGGTATCAACACTGACATCTCTCACATAGGCCAAATACGCATCACACCCCTTCTCAACCATCCGCTGAGCCTTAGGAAATGAAATAACCCTGTGGGGAGTATACTCTAAGGTACCTATCCACTCTAATCTCGGCAAGCCTGGCATGGCCAACGTCATGATCTTAGCGTGACAATCAAGAATAGCATAATGGGATGACAACCAGTCCATGCCCAAGATAACATCGAAATCTACCATGCTGAGCAATAATAAATCAGCCCTGGTCTCAAAACCACTAAGAGTAATCAAACACGATCGATATACGCGGTCCACAACTAGAGAGTATCCCACAAGAGTAGATACATAAATAGGGGAACTCAACGAATCCCGTGATATCCCCAAATGTGGAGCAAAATAAAAGGACATATATGAATACGTAGAGCCTGGGTCAAATAATACCGATGCATCCCTATGACAGACAGGGATAATACCTGTGATGACTGAATCTGAAGCAACAGCCTTGGAACGGGCTGGAAGAGCATAGTATCTGGTCTGGCCTCCACCTCTAGGGCGACCTCTTTGAGGAACTCCCTTTATGTAGAAAACTAGACCTTGGAGCACAAGTCAACTTCTAATACATTGTCCAAGATGTGGTCTCTCCAAGCGCCAATCCATCACCACATAAACATTGCTAGCACCTTTCCGAACTTAGGACGTCGCATAATTCAAGGCGAAGTACATTGGGGAAACGCAACAACAATTGAGGGCGAGTATCGTCATATTCCGAGATATTGGGAATGGGCTGAAGATGTACTTGGTGGAAGCCAAAAAACCCTGAGTACAGCAAAGATTTATGATGCTGTCTATGCCTCACTTTTCACTTATGATCGAAACTCGAACATCTTGCGAGAATTTTCTGAGGCTTGGTGTCGCAAGACGAACACACTTCTTACTTCAGCTGGAGAACTATCTATCTCTCTTTGGGACTTACATATCCTTGGAGGTCTTCCCATTGCGGGTTCTCCATATCAAGAAGTGGTACCTGAGACAAGAGAACTTATTGGTTTGGACGAAAAACAAATAACATTTATCCCTCGATCTTGCGAGTATTTATTTGCTTCCTTTCATCATCTTAAGGAAGGTACGGGTGCTAACCAAAAGGTCTCTTTCAACAAGTGGATAAATTTTTGGTATAACTACACTTTGATATATAAACCTTTCCCACTACGAAAGGAAAAGAAATCCGCACGCCTAGAGTCGACACATAATCCTAACGGAGTTATTCCCGAGACAACGAGGTGGTCGAGTGATCAAGAAGTTATGTTCTCCAAGCTTAGGGTGAGGGCTGACAAGAAAGATGAAACTTATGTAGCAACATTATTATCAATTTGGCTATGTGCGTTTCTCCCAAGGTAGAAAACTCCATTTATCCCGAGACTTTTAAGATGGAAAGCACGATGACAGGCGGGCGAAAGATTAGCCTTGCGGTCCCAGTTTTGGCGAGTATTTATCATGGTTTGAATAACATTTCATGTTCTTCTCAACTTGATCAGGTTAAATTTTGTTTTCCCATTCATTATATTTACGGCTGGCTTGCACATTACCTCAAAACCCATTATCCACTTGCTAAGGGTCCGTCTGCCCCTTTGATGGTGGCATACTTAGGAGAGGGAGCTGCGAGTTACTTTGACGAGAAGGATGTGAGAAAATGCATCCACACTAGGGAGGATATAGCTTGGACACCGACAATGTTAACCAATTCTCGTCCTTATTATTATGTGGATAATTATGCCCCTCAAGAGTTGGAGTCAAATTACTTCATGAGCTTACGTTTTAATTACCTCCCTTTGAGGTATGGTAACTCATTCATCATAGAGCCATATAGCCCGCATCGGTTTGGTCGTCAATTTGGGTTTTACCAGAACGTCCCCGGTTTTTTGGAGAATGATATCCGTAACGCATCTCTAGATGAAGGACTCAGATTTTTTAGGATTTGCACACTATATCGGTCTATGTCACGTGCAGGTTTTCCCCCAACATGGGATCTTGTGGAGAAGCCTTTCTCCACCAATTATATGTCTTGGTGGGAGAAAGTGCATGGGAAGTTTCTCGAGAATAATTTACAAGCTTTGGTAGACAATGTTGGGCTAAAGTCTACTACTTCTTTAGGAGGTGAAGATCAAGGTGCTGGAAAGACGCTTCCAATAGTTAAAGAGCCACGTACTCCAATCCCAAAAGTAGTTACACAACATAAGAAAAGGAAGCTTGAATCCTCAAAGGCGGCTTGAAAGAGGTGGTGTGCAATTCAACGGATTTGGAGAAGCACCCTCCAGTTCTTCCATTTAGCACGCAAGTTCCTCAAGATACAAGCCAGAGTACCAATGAAGATCAAAACTGGAAAAGGAAACGGCCTAACCCAATAGAGAGCATAGAGGTTCCAAGTGTTGATAGTCCCTCAAGAACGCCTACAGCTTGTAACAAGGAGGTAAAAATACAATCACCTTGCCCTTTCTTTTTATTTTTTTAACCGAACGAATGACTCTACTAAAAAAATATTCATTTTCTTTGCCTTTCTCTTATGCAGTTAAATGTCATTGGGCATCTGGTGGTATCCCCACATGATAAGCTGCAAGTGAGTAACGAATCTATTGGAGGGCCTACATCTAAAGTGAAGTCATCTTCAAAGGAGTCATCTCTTACTCATGACAGAGCCCTGAACCAACGAACTCTAAACGAGATAATTCGCGTCCCACCGATGACAAATATAATAGTATCTATTTTTGAAGGAAATAGCATTGTCTTTAATTGCAAAAAGGAATTCGTCTTGGGACTTTGGGAGGATATTTGCAACAGACTCTCCAAAACTCATACAGAACTGCTCTCATCTTATAGGGAGAAAATCGCTGAGATTTTCGAGGATATGAAAAAGACGAATATTTTGGATCTTTCTCCATTAGAGAGTTTACTGGATTCTATTTTTGAGCTTGCCGCATCATATGACCAAGAGTGATTCAATATGGATGATAAGACCAGTGAAGATGAGAATCTAGAGCTGATTTCTAAAGCTAAAGAGCGCCTCGAGTCGTTCAAACTTGAAGCAAGTGAAGTTGCAGACATTACAACAAGAGAGGGAGAACCTCGAAGGTGTTATAGAAGCAACTCAAAAGGAGGTTGAAGAGATTCAGACAAAATTTTTAGCTGCCGAGACTGAGGTCTCTTTATATGACAACGTAAATTTGTTGACTGATGAAGATTCGGCCAATTTGGAGGAGATGAAGAAGAACCTGGAGACTAGCTGTCAAGAATTGATCAACTATAAGTTTTGTTTAGATTAGGCTATTAAAATTATCTCCCCTTTTATATTTATGTTAGATTGACCTAGTGGATATTTATTTCGTCTTAAATAAGATTGCTTCTCTTTTGCTTTACATTGCCCGACATTTATCTTGGCCGCATAATTTTCAGCTTTTCGTACTCGTAATGAAAGATTCATATTTCATCGTAGGAGAGTCCAAATAATGAACCGTTTAATTTTTCAAAAATTAGACTTCAATATCTAAAACATATCCGAAACTTAGAATCAAATACCTTCAGAATCGACCCAGATAATATTTTGAAACCAAATTTAGATTTCACCATGTTGAAAATTTCATATTTGCGCAGTCTCATCAAAAAAATCATATCTTGGTGTAGAAAAGTCAAAATCACAAACCGTTTGATTTTTTGAAACCTTAAATTGCACATATATGAAATATTCAAAATGCAAGATCTAATTCCTTAAGTATAGAATCAGATAATGGTTCGAAATCAATATTAAATTCTGACGCGGCGACGATTTCAGATTTGCAAACCTTCACCAAAACTTTTGTATGTTGATGTAGGAATGTCGAAATCATGAACCGTTTGATCTATTGGAAACTTAACTTTCAAATATATAACATATACAAAATGCAAAATTTAATGCCTTAAGGATAGTTTCAGATAATATTTTGAAGTCAACTTTGGTTCCTGATATGCCGGCAGTTTCAAATTAGCACGACTTCACCAAAATATTTGTATCTTGGTGTGGGAGCCTTGAGATTGTAAGAGTTCTTTTTAATTGTAAAAAATTAAAATTCAAGAGCTTCATTCTCACCAAATATCTTGGGTCCAAGTCTCTCTGAATTTCAATATCATGAAGGCAGACCATAATAACTTGAAGGTTTGGCGAACGTGAAGGCATAATGGGTCCCCGACTTCAATGCAAATGCTTGGAAACCTCCAAAAAAAATATTAATAATTTCATTGAAGACACCGATTTAAATCAAATGGTATATATATTTTAACAAAAGAATGGTATCCCAGCTCGATTTTCAAATATTGATTGAATGAATGACATTCCATTGTACTTCATTCGGACAACGATTGGGGGATTATGTATCTTTTAAGCTTATGCGACTGAACTCAGAATGAAACTCTAATCTGCCTACGTACCTCGGTGAAGAGGATCAAGTCATACCGTAGTTCAGAATGGGTAGATTTTTTTTATGTCCTAACTTTTGCCTAGGTCGCCTCTTTCGAGGTTTTCAACCTAGCGGACATTTTTTTTTTCTTATGTCCTAACTTTTGCCTAGGCCGCCTCTTTCGAGATTTTCAACCTAGCGAACTTTTTGTTTTTTTTGGAGGGGGGGGAGGCAACACAGTTTAGACTCATGCAGGCCAAGAGTATAGGAACATGCAGTTTAGGCTCATGCGTCGAGGAGCGTAACAACTTCAAGGATAATACTTCTTCAGAAACTTGCCATTGATATGGCCGATTCTCATGCCATCTGCATCAACCAGCTTGTAAGCCCCACTTGAGTAAACTTCTTGTACGACATATGGCCCATCCCACTTTGAAGTGAACTTCCATACAGGTTTATGAGAAGTAATAATGGGTCTTTTTATGGCAAGGACTTGATCTCCAACTTGAAAGGATCTCAAGTGAACTCTTTTATTGAAGGCGCGACACAATCGAGCTTGATAGCATTCAAGACTCTGTTGAGATTCCATCCTCTTCTCATCAAGAGCCTCTAACTCTGCTAATCGAAGTCGAGCATTTTCTTCATCAGTGATCCCTTCTTGAATAGCCAGTCGTAATGAAGGTATTTGACGCTCAAGTGGCAAGACGTCTTCGACTCCATAAATGAGTGAATACGGAGTAGCTTGTGTTGGAGTGTGATGAGTCGTCCTATATGCCCATAGAGCTTCTTCCATACGGTCATTCCAATCTCGTTTGGATTTGGAGACGACTTTCTTCAGCAGGTTGCATAGAGTTTTGTTGAATTCCTCAGCTAGACCATTGGCGGTGGCATTGTACATTGAAGAGTTACGTTGCTTGAAGCCAAAGAGATCACAAATCTTGTTCATCAACCTATTATCGAATGGCTTTCCATTATCTGTTATTATGTAACGAGGAATGCCAAAGCGATAGATTATGTTTACTCGGATGAAACTTGCAACATTTTCTTTCTTTACCTCCTTAAGAGCAACAACTTCGGCCCATTTTGAGAAGTAGTCAGTTGCATCCAAGATGTATAAGTGCCCACCAGAGGACTTTGGCAGTGGTCCAATAACATCCAATCCCCAAGCGTCAAACGGCCATGATGCAACAGTTGGGTGCAATACTTCAGGAGGTTGGTGAATAAAATTCGTATGGAATTGACAAGCCTTGCATCTTCGAGCGTAGTCCATGCAATCTTTTACCATCGTCGGCCAATAATATCCCATCCTTTTTATATGGAAGTGGAGCTTTGCTCCTGACTGGTGTGACCCACATACCCCAGAATGTGCTTCTTGCAAAGCTTGGAGTGCTTATTCTTCCCCTAAGCATCTCAAGAGTACTCCCTCGAACGACCTTCTGCATAGAGTGTATTTGTAGTAAAGGAAGCGAGGTGCGCGACGAAGGATTTCAGTCCTTCTCCTCGGATTTTCTGGAAGCATCCCATATCATAATTAGTCAATAATGGGTTGTCGCCATTCTTATTTCTCAACTTCAGAAACAACGACAAGATGCTTGAGTTTATTTTCTTCACCTTCAGCCTCATTTGGCGGCGGTACTACCCATTTTTGGTAGACAGTAACTTGCTCTTGATCAAGCAGGGTTAATGATGAAGCTAGGGCAGCTAAAGCATCAACCTTCTTATTTTCTTTCCTTGGCATATGATGAATAGTCACATCACCGAGCCACCCCATTAACTTCTTAGCATAATCATGATATGGGTGTAGTTCAGGCTTCTTGACCTCGTAACTACCTAAAAGCTGATTGACTACTAAGTGGGAGTCACCAAAGACTTGCAACTGCAATTGCTTCATATCAATGGCCATTTCAAGCCCAAGTATTAATGCTTGATACTCAGCAACATTGTTGGAACAAAGTTGTGTCAAGGTGAAGGAGTAGGGCAAGACTTCACCTTGGGAAGTGACAAATACTACGCCAGCACCAGCTCCCCCATGGTGCGCAGCGCCATCAAAGTACATCTTCCATGGAGGTTGAACTTCAATGACCATTGTGTCCTCATCTGGTAGTTCGTCGGTTAGCTCGCAGTCATCAGGTATCGGATGATCTGCCAAGAAGCCTGCCAATTCTTGTCCTTTTACAGCCTTTTGAGGGATGTAAAAAATCTCGAATTGTTGAAATTGGAGGTACCATCTCGCCAGTCGGTCACTAAGAACAGCTTTTGACATCACGAACTTAATGGGATTGGCTTTTGAAACAAGACAGACGACATGATCTTGAAAGTAGTGCTTCAAATTTTGGATTGAGAAGACTAGCGCCAAGAACAACTTTTCAATTGGCTAATAATTCAGTTCGTTTGGTGTCATCATCCTACTCAAGTAGTAAAGAGAGTTTTCTTTCCCCTCACTATTTTGTTGGGCCAACAGTGCTCCAATAGACGCGCCGCAATGTATAGTATCAATGGCTTTCCAGGTATAGGAGCTGCTAAAACTGGAGGCCTCATCAAGTAGGTTTTGATACTTTCAAAGGCATTGATACAAGCTTGGTCCCACTTGAAAGGAACGCCTTTTTTCATGAGGCGACTAAATGGTTAGCACCTTCCAGCTAGGTTCTAGATGAATCTTCTAAGGTATGCTAGCTTTCCTTGCAGACTTTTCAATTCATGAATATCCCGAGGCTCGGGCATTTTCAAAATGGCATCCACTTTGGCTTGATCGATTTCGATCCCTCTATGTCGGACAATGAAACCAAGGAACTTTCCAGAAGTTACTCCAAAGGCACATTTCAATGGATTCATCCTAAGTTGGTACCTCCAGATCAACTCAAATACCATTCTTAAGTCTTTTAAGTGGTCGCCCTTATCTCTTGATTTTACCACCAAGTCGTCAACATAGCATTCGACATTCTTGTGGAGAAGATCGTCGAAAATATTCTGCATAGCCCTTTGGTAAGTAGCACCAGCGTTCTTCAAGCCAAAAGGCATTACCTTGTAGCAATAAATACCCTTTGGGGTACGGAATGCAGTAAGCTCTTCATCTTTTGGTGCCATGCGAATTTGGTTATAGCCCAATGAACAGTCCATGAAAGACATTGCCTCGTAACCAGTAGTAGCATCGATCGTCAGCTCTGGAATAGGAAGCGAGAATTCATCTTTGGGACATGCATTTTTGAGATCCCTGAAGTCAACACATACTCGAATCTGGCTATTTTTCTTCCTTACAGGGACAATACTTGAAACCCATGTTTGGTATTTAAATTCCCGAATAAACCCAGCTTCAATGAGTTTGTTAACTTCGGTTTCAATCAGGGGAACCAAGTCCGGCCTAAAGCGTCTTTGAGCTTGCTTAACAGGACGAGCGTCATTCTTGACCACAAGGTGATAGACTACCACTTTAGGGGTCCAAGCCAGGCATCTATTTGTAGCTCCAAGCAAAGATATCCCGGTACTCCTTGAGTAACTCAATATAACTGCTTTCTTCATCAGCTTCTAATAAAGCACTTAGGTAGGTGGGTCTTGGTTCTTCATCAGTGCCAAGTCTAACTTCTTTTAAGGCGTCAATCGTTGCTTTCACCCCTTCTTCAAGTTCTGACGGAGCATCTTTTGCATCTTCGTCTTCTCGAGGGTCCCCATCATTGAAGGATATGTGATAATATGGTGAAACATCGTCCAATCCTGCATTATCCTCCATTGAAGATGAAACACCATTCTCACCTTGTACAGTGACATGATACAAAGAACCCACACTTTCTTTGTCGTCATCACGTTCTTTTGTGGAGACCATAATGTATGGCTTCACTTTCAGTACTTCATCATAATAAACCATTACTTTTCTTTGTCGCCTCATTCTAGAAGGAACCAAACTTTGGAAATCTTTAGAGATATTCTGAATTTTGGGCGAAGCGGGTGTTCTTGTATTTCAATAATTTCTCTGGAACTTATTCCCCTTCTTTAATGGACCCAATCTCTCAAATATGGTGGTTCTCACAGTTGATTTTCCAAGTCTGTCAAAGACGGAAGGCCTGTTAGAAGCGGTAGATTCGTCTTCTACAGTGATATAATTGCTACTCACCTTCCTTATCGGGATGCGCACTGGTGACGGTTGTTTATATCCCAAACCTTCATGTGGTTTCCTCATTGCAGATTCTGATGGGAGCTTCCCTAACTTTTATGGCTCATCGGGATTGTATCCATCTTTCAAAAATATCTTGTAAGTGTTAGGATCAAAACCTTCATATGTTCGCTTTGTAGGGAGTGCCACATTATGGAAACAATTTTGGGCTACGAACCCTGCAAGCGGCTTTGAGGACGACTTTCTGCCTCAATTCGTTTTACCGAAAGAGTTAACTCCTTTAGCGTGTTGGTTTTGAGTTTAGATGATTTTCCCTCGTCTTTCTTTCTTTTAGGGACATATTGGAGCTCCGTACTTACTTTCTTGCCATAAGATGCACTATCCCCTCTATGAGATTTATTCACGTTGGATTGTACCTCCTCAGTAACGGCTTTGGCTTTACCAATAGTCACCTCAACTCTTTTGTTTATGCGCTCGTCATTCTTGATTTTCATGCCATCATCAAATTTTTGCTCATTCACAATGCGGTTCTTCAAGTAGAACTTTGCATCGGCGAAGTGTGACTCTGCCTCGGTGAATGGCTCATCATCAGCAACTATCTTCTTCTCGACTTCACCCTCATAGTATTTTAAACATTGATGGTAGGTAGATGGAACTACTTTATTCTCATGTATCCAAGGCCTTCCAAGCAAAATATTGTATGAAGTCTTCGCATCGATCACATGCAGCCATGCACTTGATTACATATCTTCAATAGTGATTCCCAGCATGATCGCGCCTATGGCTCTTTGCCCTCCTTGGTTGAATCCCTGGATCATCACACGACTTTCTAAGAGTTCATTCATGGGAATACCAAGTTCTTTCACAGTGCGAATTGGAAAAATGTTCACTGAAGATCCTCCATCAACGAAAATTCGATTTACCCTTTCATCACGCATATAGCCAACCAGGTACAATGGGCGGTTATGAGGAGTGTCACTTAGCAGAAGATCGTCATTTGTGAACGTGAATTTTTCCTCACAAGCATTAACTTCTTGAGGATTGGACTCGATAAGCTTTTACGAAGATGGTGCCAATGGTAGGTCATCACTATATTCTTTCCCTTCGTCAGTATGGAAACAAGAGGCATCAATACTCCCATGGGAAATCTTCGTGCGAAACCAACTTGGTAAAAACTCCTCCAAGGTCACCTGATATCGTGGTTTTTGAGGTGATGCACCTCCATTTTCGCTTTATTTTCATGGTTAACTGGACTCCATCTCCTAGGCCTTTTCACCATTATTTTCCTTGTTGGTTGTTCCATTGATCCTTTTCGTGGGCTCTTTTTTTGGTGCCTACGACGAGTCACGAATGTCCAACCTTCACCGTCCTCAGATTGACTGTCTTCAACTTTGTGGTTCTCCAGTAATTCTTCATCTCTACTTTCTTTAAAACTACATAATTCATCTGGACTGAATGAGCCAAATGTGATAGAGACTTGGTTCGCGCTTGATTTCTCATCTTCAAGCACGTTCTTCTTTTCACGAGCCAAGTCCATAACTTTGTCCTTGAAGACAAAGCACTTTTCCAGAGGGTGGCTCACAAGTCGATGATATTTGCAGTAATTTGGGTCATCAATTTTCCCAGCTTCATTTGGTCGCTTCATCTCTGGAAGCTCAATGATATTTAATTCGAGGAGTTCTTCAAAAATAGCTAGCACATCAAAATCCAGAAATGGGTACTCTTCTCTTGCATTTCTTTTAGAGTTAACTTTCCACTTGGCTTATCTTGAAACGAAGTGGATGTCATACTCTGCTTTTTGCTCACCTTCGTCGTGAACTTCATAGGTGATGTGTTGACATTCATAGCTTCTTTGTTTTCAGATCTTGGTATAAACTTGCTCCATTTTCTGACTTCTTGCTTGTCGTTCCCTTAGCGAGGTTCATAGATGGGCAGCCTTTCATTTCCAGCGGAGGCCATGCTCAATTCCATGTCATGGGCACGAGTTTCAAGTTCTTCAAATGTGCTAGGCTTGATACCTTGCAATATGTAAGCGCAATACCCAATGCATGCCTTGGATGCATATCTCTATGCCAGAAGCTTCACTAAACCTGTCTTTACAGTTGAGGCTTGCATTCCTCTAACGATTGATAAAGTCGATAACTAGTTTACTCTTCCTTTAACGAGTACTTGTGAGTTCTATCATACTTACAGTACGTCTCGTGCTATAAAAGCGATTGAAGAATTTTTGCTCTAGTTGATCCCAGTTATCAACAGATCTAGCCTCGAGGTTCGTGTACCAATCAAAAGAATTTATTTCTAATGAGCGGACAAACTGTTTGACGAGGTAATCTCCATAAGTCCCAGCATTGTTGCATGTCTCAACAAAGTGCGCCACATGTTGTTTTGGATTGTCTTTGCCATCAAACTGTTGAAATTTCGGAGGTTGATAGCCAGTAGGCATCTTCAACATATTGATCCTTGAAGTGTACGGCTTTGCGTAGGTAAATAAGGACTTGGAAGCAACTTCATATTTGTTTCTTATAGTCCCTTCAATAAACTCCTTTAGTTGATTGATTGGAATCATCCCTTACGAAGAGACTGGAATTTCCTTAGTGGATGCAACTTGTCGTAGGGGAGCATCAATCTCTTGAACTTCTGGGAGTTTTCCAGGTGCATGGGTGGATTCTTCTTCCATCAAGATTCCCACCCTATCTGTTAGCTTATCGATTCTAGCATCTTGATTTTGCATGCACTTGGTCAAGCCAGCGATTGCTTCTGTCAAGTTTGCCAACTGCTCCTCCACAGATGAAGTGTTTGTCACCATGGCTTGCATGATTATCATGGACGATGGAGAGTAGCATGGATTTTCACACAGATTGATCCTTGATTTGCTCACGCTATGTGGTGTAAGTGGGGAGGATCCATCACTTGAAGCGTCATCATCTTCCTTCACAGCAAAGTTCTTGGATCCGGAGAACTCAAGCAGAGCAAGAGTTTTTTTGATCTTTTCAACAACATCGCTTCCTCCTTCGGGTGCATTTGTAGAAGATCTTGATCCTTTTGAGGATGAAGATCCGAAAACAAGGGTAGATGCGGACGACACTTGGGGTGCTTGTTGTCCTAACGAGCTTGTTTTGCTCCTCTTAACTGGTCCAAAGCTTCCAAAGGTAACTTTGAGTATGTTTTCCACATCTGCGTAGAACCTGGAATTAGCAGCCTTGGCGGAATTTGAACTGGAGTTGATTTTCTTGGAAGCCATTTCGTTGTTCTTGAACTTTGGTGATTGAAAAGTTGATATGAGAGGTAGAGATCGTCCCACTGGGCGTGCTAGAATTTGTAGACAATAAATTGCATCGAGAAAATAAAATCAGGATCGTAAAATATTGCAACAATCGTAGTATTTGATTTCAAATAATATGAGTGTACAATCTCTATGAATCCTCTGATTCTTCTTTTCAATAGTAAATAAATTCAAGGGCCTTTGAGCTTGATCTTGAATCTATATTTGCTTCCACGAACGATGATCTTGAATTCAACTAGCACGAACTTCGATTTGAACTCGTACTCCTTGAATCTTGACTTGTTCTTCGTTCTTGAGCTTGAACTTGACTTGTTCTTTATTCTTGAGCTTGAACTTGATTGCTTGAAGCTTGAAACTTGTGGAGGAATTTGCAACGTTTGATCCACGAGCTGTTTCTTGCTTCTTGTTATAACTTCTGGTGTCTTTTCTGAGTTATGAAGACCCTTATTTATAGTTGTGGAAGGGAGGAGTTGTGATAAGAACAAACTCTTTCCGACCAATCAAATTGAAGTGTGACATGGCTGCATTTGATTGGCCAGAGCATGTCACTTGCACACGTGGTGCAGTTTCATTGGCCATGTAATTTGACTTGGCATGTCTTGTCATTTTGACATGTGGCATGGTCCTATTGGCTCTTTCGCTTGACTTGGCGTGCCACGTCATTTGACTCGTGGGCATCCATTTGGGCCTCTAGGAAGATGAAATTTGGGCCTAATGAATTGGGTTCATCACTTTAGCCCAATTAAGTGGACTAGCCCAATGGATTAAGATTTATTTATTTAATCCATTTATATTGGACTTATACAATTAATTCAATTATATTAGCCCATAATATTTATTTGGACCAATATATCTTGAATTTTAAAATATAATCTAAATTATTTTATTGAATTTGAATCCTATAAATTTTACATGCCTACAGGATCAATTTAGATATAAATATAGATATAGATACAAATATACTTATAAATATAAATTTAAATGTAGATATATTTATTAAATTTGTCTAAGATCTATTTAGATTAACTATAAGATTCATTGAACTACATCCACTAATTATGTTTCCTTTTATAATTTAAATTTTTAATATTGTCTTAAAATTGCTAAGTCACTTCTTTTTAGCTTGCATATTGCCTCTTGATTTAACCACATGCTTCACTATCCTCCTTTTAATATAATATAGATATAGATTCTCCATGCACATATCACATAATTATGTAAGAAATGATACGAATCAGATAATCGTGTTCCTAACTGTGCTTGTATAATATAGATTAACGTTTAATGGATCTAAATTACATTCGTGAATGTGTAACTTCTTTTCTTATTGGAGCCTAGATACATGGTTAATAGTAAAAACTTAATTATATCCAGTGTTTGCATCAACTCATACTAATTTACCATAATTAAATGATAAATTAAGGTGAATATATATATTAATTAATTATAGTATAATTAAGGTGAAAACATATATCATATATTAATTGACTTAATATAAATATCTTATACGAGTAATTAAATTTTGTCATAAGTTTAAAGTAATCGAAAAATAACAATGATAACACTTAAAATTACGTAAGAAGGGGAATGAATTTGCAGGAAGGATAATATAATGTTTAAGTTCTTGGGAAGATGTGTTCTATAAAAAATTACGTATATTTTTTATTTTTTTCCGTGAAAAAAAAAAGGTTAATAGAAGTATCCCTAAAGGCCAATTCCTTTAAGCATGCATGCAAATAACAAACGCAACAATAATTACGTCTTAATTTTAATAATATTATAAAAATATAAATTTTCGACCGAAACTTTGACTGAAACTAAAACGATTGTTAAGTCGGCCACATTTATGATATGAATTCTTATTTTTTCCTTTAAGTTGGGGGTCTGAATCATTATAAATTCTTACTTCTTCCTTCAAATTCAATTTTGTTTAACCGTAAAACGGTACAATTGAATTTATACATAATTTCTAGATAAATGAATTAATTTAATCCTAAAATAATAAAATAATCAAAGAATTATGCAATAATACTTAGCCTTAGGATATAGACGAAACAACAGAAGCAACAGTTCCGGGAACAGAGTTTCCGGGCACACCAACAACAAAATTAAAAAGTAAGAAGATAAGATTGTATTGAGCTTTGTATAGAATTGATGATATGCTATAATTACGTATTTTAGTCGCTTATTACACTCTAATTTACTGCACTTTAATTGAGTTTAAGCTTTAATCACTAATGTTTTTGCACTAATTGTGTGTTTTATGCCTTATAGGAGTGATTTCGAGCTATGTAGATGTTATGGAATGAATTCAAGTGATTTCGAGCTTTGAAGTTCGAGTAAAATCCCAAGGAATTAAGCCGGGATCGTGTTCGAGGATCAATGGATGATAGTTAAGAACGAATGAAGAATCGAGTAGGCATACTGTACACTGCCTAGTAAAATGTACATAACTTTTCTCTCAGAACTCCATTTGTGCTCCACAATATATGGCTGGAAAGGTAACTCAAAGGACTACAACTTTAATATTTTACGTTTTTCCAGGCAGTGAACTGGGTAAAATCCACGGTCAATCCGCGGTTGATCCGCTGTTGCGCACGTTCTGTCCGAGAAAGTGTCATTTTTCGCGTAAGAGAAGGTATAATTGTTTGGGCACAAACCTACTTGGTATATATACATGGAAAAACGGCATTTTGAGGACTTTTGACACACTTTGGACCTAAGGAGGCGGAGAATTCTTCTACGAGTTTTTCACTTCCTTATTCCTATTTCTATTATTGGTTATGAATTCTAGTATTGTAGTGAGCTAATTTGTTGTCTAGAGTTTTGATGGAACCTCTTGGAGGATGAATTCTTATTATGTTTTAATATAATTTAACCTTTAAATTTGTCTATTTGTTCAACTACATGCTTATTTCAGTTGATTGAATGACCATTGATTGACTGTGCCTATTTATTATGTGTTGGTTGCGAAAGGATACATATTTAGGTGGTTGTTGAACAACGTCACTCCTAACGTATGTGAGAAATCAATACAGCGAGTTTAAAGTTAGGTTTAGAAATACCAAAGCCTTTACGTGGTCATAATGAGCTGTTAGATAAAGCCAACTAGCGTAGTTCGAGAGAATATGTCTAGTAAATTGTTGTAGTTGCTCGAGAGAGAATTACGGCACCTAAAGTGCTCATGATCAATAGAGAATACATAGGCAAAATTGTAGAGAACATAACGGGAAGAATTCCAACATTTAGGAAAATCATAACTCTAGACCTCCTAAATTTAATTTTTAACCCTTAGTATCTTTAGTTGTTAATTTACTGCTTTAGTTTCTTAGTTAATTAGTTAGATATAAGAACCTTAATGTTTATAACTTAGAAATTTATTCGAGCTTGTCTTCTTAGCGATATTGAACAATTATGGTGAAACCTTAGTTCTCTGTGGGATTCGACTCCGGACTTTTAGACCGGATTATATTTGAAGCGACTGCTTATCCTTTTTAAGACTAGAGTTGGGCGTGATCAAGAATGTAGCGTAAGTTTGCCAGAAAATTTTTCTCCTCTACAATTACTACTTAGCTCACTATTTATAACTATGAAGGAGATCCTAGGATCGTGTCCTTCTTTAATGTCAATTATGAGGGACATTGATGAAGATGTAACGGTGAACATAAATGTCAAAATATCTTATAATGGGTAATTGTTCTTAATGCCATGGAATATTCTCTATTAAATGCTACCGGGCGAAGAACATTTATCACATCTTTATGAGCGTTATTCTTTTCGGTGACAAACGAAACAGTTGCTTTCTATCTTCTATCATCCCCGTCTTGAATTCCACGTGTCCCTTTTTTGGACAGTCAGGTATCATAGCATATTTTACGCTATACAAACTAACTAACCTTTAAGCATGCAATGTTTAAAATGCCGTATATTTTCTTTTCACTTTCGATCATCAAATTATTTCTACTACAAATAATTGCTTATAAAAAACGAAATCGGTATCTGAAAATAAAATATACAATCCGTTACAATATATTAAAGTATTATGAACGTATATCTGTATAAAATTTAAAGGGTGAATTATTTGGGATCATCAAGATCTGAATCTTTGGTCGTTTGTTCATCAGACAATTTCACGTGCTTATATACAGAATCTCTTGGTTCTTCCCACAATTTGAAGAGAAAACAAAAAGATGTTCATTATAGTAAACAATGTAATGAGTAGGATGATATTATACGTACTCTGTGATCTGCATTGACAACCATAGAACAGCCTCGTACGGCGGTTTTCAGCGGCTGAGGTTGGCTCAATGTGTTTATTTTCCAATGCAAGTTTTGTCATATCTATTAAAAGAATTATTTAATAGTGTTAAGCATTACTGTTTTTACTAAATTATCCTTTATATCTCTCCTTAAATTGTTATTTACATTGTTCTTCAAACTTTCAAACTAAAAAATCGAACCAAATCGAAAATCGAACCGAATCGACCAAAAAAATGATACTTTTTAGGTTTGGTTTTGAATTTTAAAAATCGATCAAATTTGGATTGATTTTGGTTTTAAAAAAAAATAACCGAAAAATCGAACCAAACCGACTATAAAAGTAGCTATTTAAATTTATTATCACACCTATATATATTTATATTTTATAAAAAGTTTCTAAAATTTTATGGTACATATTAGTCATTTATATTCTTAGTCTACTTCTTTGCTATTATAATAATCTAATTCTTTGCCTTTACATTCTAGTTCTAAGTACAAGAACTTATTTCGTATTAAAAATAATCGATTTTTAATTGAGTACTTTAATTATTCATCACTATTTGATTCAATTATCATCAATATATCTTGGTAAATGATAGATTTCTCGAAGAGCAATTGATTTGATAGTGCTACAATGAAAATATAGTCGCTGGAATATGCGTTTGGTAGTGTATGTCTCATATTTAAGAAAAAACCGATGAATAACCGAACAAACCAAAAAACCGACAAAAACTGAATCAAACTGAATCAATAAAAACTAACTTAATTGATTTGGTTTGGTTCCAATATTTGAAAAATCGACTTACTTGCTTTGGTTTCTTTTTAGGAAAAAACCAACCCAAACCGAACCATGAACACCCCTACTTTCAATATCGTTTGTTGGAGTAGATTTGGAATTAGAGGCGAAGTCATGATTTTAAATTTATGGGTTCTGAATTTTAGAATAGTAACTTCAAGTACTAGTGACTCAATTCTAAACTTATGATTTGAACAAAGTTAGTGGTTTTTAACACTAACACATCATTAAACAAAACCTAGCTGGTGAGTTCAACTGAAGTCAGTAGTCGTGCTACTAACTCCGCCCCTGTTTGGAATAAAGTATTTAATACCTTATGGTTCCTATGACAATTTAGAATTTGAATAGAGAAAAATAACCTTATAAATATCTCAAATATTTTATTTGACGGACCTCCTATGTTATTTTTACTGATCTCTTATTGAAAATGTTATATAAGAGTAGCTAATATAACATTTGTAATGACAACAAAATCGAATCACCCCTTTATTTTACACCAAATTGATTAGACTAATTAAAACGATAATCTTTTTGGATAACGGAGAAAGTAACCGGTAACCTAGCGAATAAGAAGGTTATAACTACACAAATCCTAATTATCACTGAATTTCTCTAGCTACTTAACTGCATAAAGTTCTATAATTTTCATTTCATCCTCAATTAATGCAGCACCGATGGATTGGAATAATGTTCAATTTTTTACTATTAATTAAGTTAAAGTCACTATCTGAAAAGAGTGAACATTTGGCTGTTTTTGTGTTATTTTCTTAAAGTCTTTCGAGTTTTTATATTGTGGAATGACTACAATTAGGCTGTAAGTTTGGTGGATGTTTGTTTTGTTGGTTGTACTTTGTCTCTTTATACCCGCACTTCACTTTCAATTTCTTGGTCAAGAAATTGTATTAAAATTAACTCGTGCAATATAATTTTTTAACTTATATCGTCTTCTTTTTGTAATGCAAATAAACATGACATATTTAAGCTAACCACTTTAATTTAATTATTATGTAAATAAAAAGTAAATCTTACCAAAAAAAAATAAAAAGGTTAAAGCAGCCTTATCTTGAGGCCCCCGTGTGCATGCTGTATTTGTTTCTTACTATACTTCTTATCGTGAATTGTTTACTTAATACTCCCTCCGTCTCATATTATATGTGGGACTTTCTTTACACGTGTCTTAAGAAATATTAATTAAAAAAGTTATTAGACTATTCTACCTTATTTGTGTCGTAAGATATAATTTCTGTTCATTGAATATTTATTCTATTTATGTGTTATCTTCATCTTCAAAAACAATTGTTACTAAGGATAAAATAGAAAAAAAAAATTAATTTTGTCTTAAACTTCTAAATTAATAAATAATTTGAGTTTTTAGCAATTACGATATGAGAGGGGGAGTATTCTCAAACGTTAAAGACTTTACTTTGACCAAATATGGAAAAAGAAAAGCAGAAAGGTCCACTTAATTAACACGTAATCCCTCTTATCTTCCATCTTTTGTCTTAATTCCGTGTATATTACATCACACGCATGAATATGGCAATCTTTTTTTGACCAAAGGAAAACTAAAAGGAGAAGAAGAATAAAAGATGAAAAAGCTAATTGGTGTTTACGTTATTTTTATACATAAACAATGAGACCAAATTATATACGTCATTATGATTACAATAATATAATTCGTCTCCGCAATTTGTCGACAAAAACATATTTTTATTTTATTTTACAATAATATATTCGTCTCCTTACTAGCTTCCCCACTTTGATTACAATAATTGTGTGATCGAGAAAAAAACTTAAAAAGTATAGATCACACGCACATCATATGGGAATTAGTAATCATAATTTGTATAATATGCAACTGAAATTTCGGATTCCTAGATAATAATAAATCCCCGTGTGTTTACAATATAATTATTGAATAAAATGGAAGTTTAATTATTTTTTCTAATAGATTAGTAATCATACAACTAAACATGCTATATATCAGTGTAAACAAAGGTCATATTCAAGATTTACTGCCATAAATTATCAGAATAAATTTGACGTATTTGGTTTATGAAAAAAATTAAGATTCGCAGATAAATACCGAATTGAAGATATAATTATGTAAATAGAAATGTATAACTAAAATTTTAGATGAAGTGATTACATTATTCAACAACTTAAAAGGATTACATTTACCTATTATCAATATACTCCCTAAAAACTAGCTAATTCCTGATTTGATCATCCACAATTATATTAATCTAGATTATGTAATTTGCTTAATATTTATAGGCTAAAATACAAGTTCCACGTGTATGATTTCTAACGAATAGACAAGCAAAGGAAAAATCTCCACCAAGTAAAAGTAAGTATTAATTAATTAGGTTACCGGTTTATTATGCATTTAAGACATTAGCTTTCCTTAAAGTAATAATTTAACATTAAGGAAATGACACAACGTGTGCGTGGGTGCAACATAACTTGGGAAAAACCAAAGTCGGTCGTGACCCACACGGTCCCTATACGTTCCTTAATTCGTGTGCGGATCAAGTGCGTGTTAATTTGAATTCAGTATTTTTAATTTAAAATAAAATATAAATTTATATAAAAATAATATTAAAATTATAAAATTGAAAAGCATAATTTTTAAAATATAAAAATTAAAAAGCTAAAACATATAAAACTTAAATACTGAATCGGAAGTATCAATTAACTCTCCAATAGTATACACAATTCCCAATTTCACACGGGCCAATATTCACCCATCCTCCACACACTTTCCTACTTAATACCCCCAAACCCCCTACCTACCTAACACCCCCNTCTCTGTGTATATATATAACCTTTTCTTCTTATATTTTGTTGCATTAGCTCAAATCTCATTTACGTGACCAAATAAAAGTACAAGGCAGAAATCTCAACTTGTTCTTCTTGATCATTATAATTATCAATTGAATGGCTTTTTCAGAACCAGAAGTAATATGCAAGAAGCATCCACAACACAAACAACAACCAGGAGTATGTTCTTGCTGTTTAAGAGAAAAGCTCTCCAAAATTAATGGTACATCTACAATTATGGATGCACTTGCTTCAATATCTTCTTCTTTATCTTCCTCTACTACTTCATCCAATTGCGTCTCGCCACGTGGAGCCATCGGCCACCGTCGGATCACCTCGGACGTTACCGGTGGTCACTACTCCTTTGTTACTCTCGCCGGAGGAGGCGCCGGAGGAGGTTTGAAGAAGAGTAGATCAATTGCTATTGTTGCTAGAGGTGGTAGAGTTGGAATTAATGGAAAGAAGAAGAAAGAAGGTTTTTGGTCAAAGTTGATCAAGTCAACGGGGAAAAGGACTAAAAGGGTAATCGCACATTGATGAGTTGGATTCATATTTTTATTAGGTGGCAATGTTAAGAAAAATGTTAGGTGAAAAATGTGTAATTTAGTGATGGATTTTGCAATTTAGTGTTGGTATTTGCACGTGTAATCGTACAAAAAAGAGAGAATCATTTCATTATCTTGATTTTTTTTAATGTCATTTTGTTGCATTGTGTGGTAATTACCACGAAACAAACATATTGATATTTGTGAATAGAAAATGTGAATGTAGATAATATATGAAAGTTCGCTCTGCCTTCACTTTTTGTCTTTTGTTTTGTTCGTGTTTGATGATTGTTTAATTAGCTTCATTTTTGTTTTGATTTCTATTTACTTGGCGTACGTGCACCAGTTAAATTTTGGTATGAACCGTCAAAACTAGCTGATGTGCAAATGCATGTCAAATTCGTAAGTATAAATTTGAAGGGAAACCTGGGACAATAGTATAGGTCACATATTCGAGTCGAAGAAATAACTATTAATAGTTATATTAGAATAGACACGAACAAATACATCTTACGGCAAGCGGTATCATATGCTACTGCTCGCCAGAATTTTTATTAAATATGCATGTATAAATAGTATACAAAATAAAAATATTGGGTATAAACATAAAAATATCATTATTTTTCATTAAAGTGATTTATTCCTTCATTAATTTTAATTCAAATTTTGACATTGGTTACCAAAAATCCTGCATATGCCCCCTTGAGGGTAGGGTGTCTACGTCACACCCCTAGAGGTAGGGGTGTTCGTTGGTTGGTACGATACGGTATTTAGACATTTCGGTTCGGTATTTTTCGTATTCGGTTTCGTAAAATGCTATACCAATACCGTACCTAATTATATTCGGTATGGTTCGATTTTTCTCTTTTCAGTTTCGGTTTATTCGGTTCGGTAACTTTGATTTATTCGGTTTGAATACTAACTAGTGCATATAGGGGTGAGCGTTCGGGCAGTTTGGATTGAATATGAAATTGCGGTTTAAAATTTTGGTTTTCGGATTGAAGAAATTACAATCCAAATCCAATCCAAATAATTTCATATTGGATCGGATTATTTAAGTTCGGTTTCAGATTAATCAGATTGGATTTTTCGAATTTTCAATTCTGGCTTTTAAGCCTATAAGTTGAGCTTATAGAAAATACTCGACATAAAAAATAATCATTTAAATGAATTAGAAAAAAGGTAATCAAAAGATGATTTAGCTTTTTTTTATATCTTCTCGACTCTATATAATGCCTATTCAAAAAAAAAAAGGTCTCAAATATGCAATACATCACACTGATTCAAATTATACTATTATAAATTAAAAGATTAACCGGAAAAGGTGACCTCAAAATTCAATCTTTAGTCAACTTCGGCCTTGACTCTTCAGTGTTTACAAAGGCACGTATGGTGTGGCTGTGTGGGTGAGGCGTGAGAGAAAAGAAAAACCCTATATTATATTTGATTTGGTAGAGAATCTCATATTGGACTTAATAATTTCTATTGAATATACGGGCTAATGTTTAATAGGCATGATACTATTGGAGATTTAGATTTATTAGTATTAGGTATGTATATGAGTAATACCGTAATGGGCTAAAGTCTAACTGGTAAGACTAAATATAAGGTAAAAAAATTTCGGATTTTCGGATATCCGAAATTTCGAGATCTCAAATCCAAAATCCAATCCAAAATTTTTAAAAATAAAATCAACTCCAATCCATAATCCAAAAATTCAAAAAGTTCGGATTTCGGGTTTACCCAAACTATGCCCACCCCTAAGTGCATAGAGTAATATTCTTAATAAAGTACTCAAAAGTACAAAACTAAAAATGTTTGTTGATAAAAGTTTTGTCCCAAGCCAACAAATACCAACACAGAGAGAGAAAACTTAGAAAAATATCTTGTTACTTGCTTAGAGTTAATTGATGAACTTAGAGAATAAAGGGAAGTAAGATTTTAGATTTTTTATATTTATGTTATAATTAATAAAATATGTATTGTGTAATATAATATATATTTCGGTACGGTATATCAGTGCCAATATTTTTTAAAAATTAAATCAAATACCATATCGAATACCAAAATATCGAATACTGAATACTAAAATTTTTGGTTTTTATCAAATTATACACAGCTCTATCTAAAGGTGTGACTCCTCTCGAGACCCTACATAAATACGAAATGCTTTGTGGCAGACAACCTTTTATTCGGAGCTTTAAATTTGAAAAGGTTTTTTTCATCACCCTTTTATGGGGGAAATTGAACAAAGACTTTTCTAGGTTGTATGCTTGATTGACGGGAATGAAAATTAAGATAAGAATTACAACACTTGCGATCATCCAATTAGAGTTTACTAAGTCTTCTTAGTCACATTCAACAACTTTAATTTTCAATCGTGTAGTTTGAAATTTTAAGAAATAATTTTTTTTTAATAAACAAGGCCAAAAAGTGGTTAGTGGACGTTATTTCTAGTCACAAACTAAGGAAATAACTCAATCCAAACTTGGGAGTGACACTAGTTTACATGCTTACTGAAGAGGAGGGGTTGCTGAATAGGTGAGATGGATGAAAGTTGAAAACATTATTCAATTTTGTAAGTAATTAAAATAATAATAATAATAATAATAATAATAATAATATAATAGTATTATAATTGATAATCATTATAATAATTAGTTAATATTGTTATCATTATTATTAAAGATAAATAGTAAAAGGATTTGCTGTATTATTCGTTTTGTTATGTTTGGAAATTATGGATGAACATAAAATATTTAGGTATTGGATGTCTTACTTGTTGTACTAGTCCACGATTTGGTCAAAGAACGTTATCTACTACTCTAAGCATGTTGATTAATACAACTATAAGATTTGCATAGTGAAAGACAACCCATGAATGAGTGTCTTTGCTGACCCAACCACCAAACCTCTCCAATTATTTGTAACGATCCGATCGATTATTTTATTTTTTAGAATTTCGTTCTTTTAATTAGGACTCCCCGTATGTGCTTTTACTGATTTATGACTTACGGGGATGGTTAGTTCGAGATTTGAAAGGGTTCGGGTTGAAATCGGAACACTTGATTCCTTAAGTTGGCCTTAAAAGGCTAAGTTTGACTTCGGTTAACATTTTGAGTAAACGACCTCGGAATCGGGATTTGACGATTACGATAGGCGTATGATGATTTCGGACTTGGGCATATGCTCGGATCGGGTTTTGGATGACCCGGGAGCGTTTCGGCGCCTAATATTGAAAGTTGGTTCTTTGAAGGTTTTTGAAGTTCTTTAAATTTGGTTTGGAGAAGGTTTTGGTGGTATCGAGGTCCAAATGGAACTCCGAGACCGAGAATAGTTCCGTAATATCATTTAAGACTTGCACGCAAAATTTGGTGTCAATCTGAGTCGTTTAAGTACGTTTCGGCGCTTTGAGAGTAAATTGAAGATTTTAAAGTTCATATTTTTTATTCAATTGGTTTGGGGTGTGATTCTTAGTTTTGGTATTATTTTGGGCGTTCCGAGAGTTTGAGTGAGTCCGTTTTATGATTTCAAACTTGTCGGTACATTTGGGCGGGGTCTCGGGGGCCCCCGGTATTAATCGGACGAAGTTCGGACCAAGTTTAGACTTGGAGTAGCAGCTGAAGCTTCCAGCTTCTGGTGTAATCGCACCTGTGCTTGGACAGCCGCAGGTGCGAGCTCGCAGAAGGAGCACTTGACCGCAAAAGCGGCCCAGCAAGGGCTGCTCAGCCATCACGGAAGCGCAATCAAGGCCGCACCTGCGGAGGCGCAGGTGCGAGGGGACGTTCGCAGGAGCGGGGACAGGTCGCAAGTGCGTTGGGAAAGCCGCAGAAGCAGTCAGCTGGGCGTTGAAGCGGGAAGGGGCCACTGGACAAGGGCCGCATCTGCGAGGACTTTTCTGCAGGTGCGAAAATCGCAGAATGCAGAACCTCATTTAATACGGGACTTAGTTATTTTTGAGCTCATTTATTGTTGGGCGATTCTTGGAGCTCTTAGGGGATTTTCATCTAACACTTTGAGGTAAGTAATTTCTACCAAATATAAGTCAAATACATAGCTACAGGTAGATGATAACATGTAAATTAGTGAAAATCATGGGTTTAGGTGAAAAACCTAGGTTTTTGATAAAAAAAAAATAGTTCGTTATAAAATCTAGTAATAATCATATATTTGAGTTCATGAGGTTATGGGTAAAATCTTTTTTCGAAAACTTCCAGAATTCGGGCACGTGGGCCCGGGGGTGAATTTTAGGAATCTAACATTTAGGGTTGGGTAACCTCTTTAATAATTGGAATACGAACTTTTGAGCATGTATTGATTAGTTTATATACTATATAATTAGTTTTGGGTTGATTCGCGCTGAATTGAGGGTTTGAGCATATTCTAGGACCGGGAAGTAGGCTTTGAGACGAGGTAAGTCTCTTTTCTAACCTTGTAAGAGGGAATTAACCCCATAGGTAAAATTAAACAATATGTACTTCTATTTGTGGGGGCTACATACTCACGAAGTGACGAGAGTTCATGCGTAGCTACTATTCATGCTTATGTCCGGGTAAATTTAGGTTTACACCATGCCTTGTTGATACCGTTGTTTGTTTATGCTTACTTATTGTTTGGAGCAAAACGAAGGTTGAGGATTTCAATATTTTAAAGATTCCTAGTTGAATTTCTTATTTGAAAAGAATTGAGGGATATTATGTTAACTTGAGAAAAACTATGCTCAACCGCGTCGCAATATATTCTGCGAGCGTGGTAAATTTTTACTACTCTCATAGGAGCGGGCCGTTCGTCTCGGCAGGTTACTAGATGCATCTATGGTTCATGTCGTTCGACCCTCGGCAGCACACTATATGTATATGTATTTTTGGATCAGGTCGTATATCCACGGCATAATTCGTGCATAAAGATATTGGAAACTTTTTTATATTTAATATTGCTTCATTGGCTTGAGAGGTGAAATGGTTAGATGAGGGAAATAACTTGGTTCCTACTTGTGATAAAAAGATTATTTTATTTATTCTCCTGTATGGGTTCTATTTTCATATTATATAGCTAGAACTTCATATTATTATATTGTTGGCCCATAGTAAGTGTCGAAGTCAACCCCTCGTCACTACTTTTTCGAGATTAGACTAGATACTTACTAGTAGGAGTTTCATGGTTCGGTTTGGATCAATTTTTCTCTAAAAAGAAACCAAACCAAGTAAGTCGATTCTTCAAATATTGGAACCAAACCAAACTAATTAAGTCGATTTTTTATCGATTCGATTTTTATCGGGTTTGGTCGATTTTTCATTTTTTGGCTATTTATCGGGGTTTTTCTTAAATACAAGACATGCACTACCAAACACATACTCCAGAGATTACATTTTCAACATAACACTATCAAATCAATTGCTCTTTGAAAAATCTATCATTTATCAAGATATTTTGATGATAAATAAATCAATTAGTGATGAATAATTTAAGTACTCAATTAACAATTGATTATTTTTAACATGAAATAAATTCTTGTATTTAGCAAATAAAACTACCAACCAAACTAGAATGTAAATGCAAAAAAATAGATTATTATAATAGCAAAAAACTAGACTAAAAATATAAACGACTAATATGTACAATAAAATTTTAGAAACTTCATATAAAGTATAATAATAAATCTAAATAGCTACTTCTATAGTCGGTTTGATTCGATTTTTTTCGGTTAATTTTTAATTAAAATCAAAATCAAACTGAATTTGATAGGTTTTTAAAATTCAAAACCAAAACCAAACTAAACCTAAAAAGTATCAATTTTTTTGGTCTTTTTGATTCGATTTTCGGCTTGGTTCAGTTTTTCGGGTTTTTGTGAACACCCCTACTTACTGGTTACATGGTGTTTATGTACTCATGCTATACTTCTACACTTGATGTGCAGGATCTGAGGCAGGTGCATCTGGATATCAGTCTGGCACGTACACTTGACTTCTGGTTCGAGACTACATGGTGAGATGCCCTTCCGAGCCGTTCTGAGGAGCCGAAGTCTTTCTGTTGTTTTTGTTCTGTCTATTCTATTTCAGACAGTAGAGTAGTAAATCTTTTGTATATTCTACTAGTGGTCCATACTCTTGTGACACCAGGTCTTGGCACACACACTAGTAAACTATTGATTTTGGTTTTATTTCATTGATCATGATTGCACTTATTAGGTTTCGTGGTATTTATTTCTTTAAATCTACTACTTCTTGAACCTTTTTAAAATTTAAAGAAAGTTTGATTACTTGGAAAAAAATATATTTAAAAGAGTAATCACATAGTGTGCTCATTGTTGACTTGCCTGGCGACAGCGCTGGTCACAATCACGACCTAAAATGGAATTGGGTTGTGACATTACTATTGACTTCTAATTAAACACCCTAAAAACCATGTAACTAAGGTTATATCATATTATAATATTCACGGAGCTAGAATACTTGGTATAGGTCGAGTTCGGACGAAACTAATAGCTTTTGCTTAAAACATGTATTTGTATTAAAAAATTCATTAAATATTTAATTGCGAATCTAGTAAGTAATAACTAAAACGAGCTTTAAGTTTAGTAGAACTCTAGAATTCATAAATTTTAAATTCTAGCTCCACCTTTTATACTATTCTTCAAAAAAATATTCTGTTATTTGAATTATTCAGACTAGTAGTTTTAAGAAGTGTATCCTTCTTGTTATATGGAAATGCAAGCATATATATTATCATAGTAATTCGGATAAATAACTTCCACATCATCTTTATGTATTTCTCCCCTATTGATTAGGATTATATTACACATCATTGATGCATGCTAGAGTATCCTTCTATTCTTTTTAATTTTTAATTTTATATTCGTCACTTCAGTCATTGGACATAAATGTGTTTTATTTGTTGGACCACAAAATCTAAATAGAAAACTTAAATCATTTGAAGGTTGTCAATATTGTCAGCAAAATATAATAACTAAGGCTTACCATAAGTTTTGAATTAATTAGTTGTACTAACTAAGGCAACATTGTCACAATGTTGTACTAATGAACTAGTCAACTACTACTACTCTTCTAAATTGCGACCAAAAAAACTTCATATATTATTTAAATTAATTAGTCGACACAAACTGTTTTATACTAAAAATACTTTTTGAAAAAAAAAAATTGAGAATAATACTATTCAAAATAAGTCGATTTTAAAAAGTTGATCAAACGGACTAAGTTATACTCTTTCAACTCCCAGACCAAATGTGATCGAACTTATTATGTTCTCGACCTCTAGAAGAAATTGTCAATAAATAAACCCTCTAGAAGCAACATTAAATTCCTTTTATGTGTAAGTTACAAAGAATATGAACAGCAATTTATGTTAGACTAATAAGGATGTGACTACTTTTGATGAATGCTTTTTTTGTTCAATAATCTACAAGAATCAAATGCATTTTTTAAATCGAGGAATTCTTCAATAAATTTCCGTGTAAGCAATGTGACAGACCAAAATATATTTACCCTACGGAACATTTATTAGACAAGGGAAACTTTTATTTATTTTTCTAGGTCTATGACATATATCTTATATATTGGGCTGATTTTTTCCGTGAAAATATGTTTCTTTATATATGGAGGACAGTGGAACTCAAATCTAAGATTTACATGCTCTTTCACTAAATTTAATTGAGTGAACTATCAAACATAAATAAATAAACAACATTAATTTAGAGGTGCAACGACCCGACTGGTCGTTTTGAGCAATTGCACTCCGCTCGGTAGTTTACGGGCATGAGTAGCTTCGTATGATGTATTATGACTTATGTGAATCGTCGGTTCTGATTTTCAGGTTATTCGGAATCAGTTTGGAAGAATAAATTTCATCGTTGAAGCTTTAAGTTGAAAGAGTTGACCAAGTTTGAACTTTGTGAATTTGACCCCGGAAAGGAGTTTTGATGGTTCCGTTAGGTCCGAATGGTAATTTTGGACTAGGGCGTATGCCCGGATTTGCATTTGGATGTTTTTAGAAGGTTTCAGCACAAGTTGGTAAAAATTGAAAATTTGAAGGTTTGGAAAGTTCATAAGTTTGACCGGAAGTTGACATTGAGGATACCAGATTCAGATTGTGGTTCCAGAAATTGGAGTAGCTTTGTCATGTCATTTGGGACTTGTGTGCAAAATTTGAATTCATCCCGGGATGATTTGATATGTTTCGACACGAGTTATGAAAATTGAAAGTTCAAGGTTCATTAAGTTCGATTTGAGGTGCGATTCGTTATTTCGATGTTGTTACGTAGATTCTGAGGCCACGAATAGGTCCGTGTTATGTTATGGGACTTGTAGGTATATTTGGAGGGTTCCCAAGTGGCTCGGATGAGTTACGAACGAGGTTCGGATCATTTTAGTTCATGTTGCATTGATGAAGGTTGCTCGTTATGGTGTTTCCGCATCTGCGGAAGAAGGGGCGCAGATGCGAGTCTGCAGATGCGGACAGTTGACCGCAGATGCGAATAAAGGCTTAGTTAGGGATCATCGCAGATGCGGAGGAGGAGTCGCACCTGTGAGTGCGCAGAAGCGAATATTGTTTCGCATGTGTGAGGGCCTAGCCGGTTAGTTGTGGTCGCATAAGCGAGACGTTTACTGCAGATGCGGTGGTCGCAAATGGGACTATGTGTCCGCAAATACGGAAAATGCTGGGAAGAGAATATAAAAAAAAATTGAGGGTTTTGATCTTTATTCATATTTTGAGATGTGGGACTCGGATTGAGGCAATTTTTGGAGCAAATTTCATCACGAGAATTGGGGTAAGTATTCTCTACTCGGCCTTGGTTATATTTCACGAATCTATCTTCATTTTTGGTAATTGGTTGATGAATTTTAAGGAGAAATATGGGGTTTTGGACTAAAGTTTCATATTATAAATTTTTGAGTTTTGAACATCGATTTGGAGTTAGAATTGAGTAAAATTAGTATGGTTGGACTCGTAATTGAATGTTATCAAATTTTGTGAGTTTTTCGGGTTCCGAGGTGAGACCCCGGGTTGGGCTTTTGGGCCGATTTCGAGCTGTGATTCAAGGTTTAATCTTTTACGATCGGTATTGGTTCCTTTACAATTGTTTGATGTATTTGAATTGTTGTTGGTTAGTTTCGAGCCGTTCCGAGGTCGGAACGCGCGGGATGTCATCTTTGGAGCATTGTTTGGCTTGCTCGGCATTGTTATTGGCTCGTTCGAGGTAAGTAACTCTTCTAAACTTAGTGCTGAGGGTATGAAACCCCGCAATACATGTTATGTGATTGGTATTGAGGTGCACATGCTAGGTGACGGGCGTGTGGGCGTGCACCATGTGAATTGGGACTCTGTTGCTTCCATGACACTGTAAGTGGCCCCAGTTTGTTGATATTTGTGTATTCACCACGTGATAAAGTAATTGAGCTGTCAATCATGCTTAGGCTTCATGTTGATGTTGTTAGGACCCATAGTTGTCGTTTCTTGCTGTCATCTCACTGATTTCATTGATATTTCGTACTCAGTCATATTTATGCATTCATATCATATCTCCGTCTCAATTGTTGTTATTGATACATCATATCATTGTTGTCGGGCTAGTTTCATGACATTGTGAGCCCGTGAGTGAGACTGGAGAGAGTGATGACTGAGTGAGGCCGAGGGCCTGGGTGAAAGTGACATGATGGGATCGAGCTGCATGACATAACACATTATATTGATTATACTTTATGGGATCGGGCTGCATGTTGCAACGATATATTGATATATTTATGTATATGGATCAGGTTGCACGCCGCAACAAGCCTTCGAGCTATATACTTATGTATATGGATCGGGTTGCACGTCGCAACATGCCTTCGGGATATATACTTATATATATTATGGATCAGATTGCACGCCGCAATGAGACTGGATCGGGCTGCACGCTGCAACGATATAGCGGTTGCGCTGAAGGAGAGTCTGTACACCCCAGTGAGTGTAGTCGACTATATATATATATATATGTGGATCAGGCTGCACCCTGCAGCGGTTATTGTACAATGATGAGTGTTTGAGTGTGCTGAGTATTGAGCATAATGAGAGAGGATGCGAGACAGTGAGATTGAATACTCTGAGAGTGTGAGTACATGATTTATCTCTGAGATACATGGCATTTGCATGCACACATGACATACATGCATAGAGATGTATTTTTCCTCATGCTATATAGTATGACATCATTCATGACTTTTTGCACACATTGATATGTGGGCATAGGGAGGTATTTTTCACTTGTTATCTGGAAAACAATGAAACATCTTACTTATTGTTGAAAGGATTTTGGAAAAAATCACAATTTTCAAACTTACTCGTATTTTTGGCCTTTTCGGTAAAAGATTTGAGTTTTCACTGAGATACTTGAAAAGCATGCCTATTTTCTGGAACTGCGAACGAGCTGAGCATTTTACTTCTCAGATACCTCTTTTATTACTTGTATTATGCTGTTAAGAACTGTTGTGGAATATTGGTATTGGACCCGACCTTGTGCTAGCTCGTCACTACTTTAAACCTAAGGTTAGGTGTGTTACTTACTAAGTACATGGGGTCGGTTATACTCATACTACACTTCTGCACCTTGCGTGCAGATGTTGGCAGTTAATATTGTTGTGTTCGATGGGAGCTGGATTGAAGATGTACCTGCGTCCCGGTTGGAGCTGCCCTTTGTTCGTAGTAGCTTTAGATCAACAAAACTCTGTTTATGTACTTTTCAAACGGATGATGTATTTATTTTATTTCAGCTTTGTAAACTCTATTCTTAGAAGCTCATGATTTGTACTACTAGTCCTTGAAAAATGTATAAAAGTCAGAAAATTCCTTTACCTTATTGTATTTTTAATATTATTAGAATTTGATAGTTATTAGTTGGCTTACCTAGCGGGTTGAGTTAGGTGCCATCACGACTAGTGGTTTTGGGGTCATGACAAATTGGTATCAGGCTCTAGGTTCATAGGTTCTACCAGTCATGAGCAAGTGTTTAGTAGAGTCTTACGGATTGGTATGATGACGTACATACCTATCTTCGAGAAGCTACATGACATTTAGGATATACTTCCCATCTTTCTTTCCTTATTGTGCGGCATTGATTCACTTTAAGCGTAACCCTTTGAATTCTTTCCACGCATTTGTATGCGCATATGAGCGCTCGGTATCAGCTGTGTAAGACGCTTTGTGATTCCATGGTTGAGGTGCGAGATGTGATTTTGGCATGCTGACGATGGGCCAGTCGGGAGGACTTGAGGTCGGGTTTTGACTGTAGCTTGAGCACAAAGATTTCGATTGTGTGAGCACGTGCTTTTGGGACTTATATGTCTGTTGGAGTCCCTATTAGTGGAGTTTGTGATTGGATGACTATGTGGTGAGTATGATGTGACTGCGAGATATGTTCAGATTGTTCGAATGTGACGAGAGCAGTTTACTTGAGATGTAGAAAGGGCTATTGGGTGTTTGATTTCTATCTTGATTTGGCGTATGGCCTCGATTTATGGGTGTGTTGAAGGACCTCTCATGTTGTTTAGTTGTGGAGTGAAGTAGATCTTCATGTCGTGTTATGAGTTCAGACTCAGGAAGATGAAGTTATTGCGTAATAGTTATGACTGTGGAAGAGTATTAAGAGATATCAGTTTGAGGTTAAGCGGGTGGGTTATCTCTTGCGGGGTGTCCTGAGCTTGTGTGATCCCTATGTTGTTTTTTAGCGAGTTCTCTTTTAACAGTGAATTATATGTGTTGAAATTTGAGTTCGGGTCGCTTATGAGAGTTGGTTTGACTGCTACAAGGATGAATGCGAGATTTGCAGAAGATTTGAGATATTAGATGGTTTGTGTTATATGAGCTCATGAAGGATTTAATCGAATCTCATTGTGGTATTGTGGTAGTAATAGTGTATGGCATTGTGGGTTATTATGTGTTTAGATCTATGGCTTTGAGCCAAGTGGGGGAGTCTGCTATTGATAAGTTGATTGCACGATTATGTGTTGTATTGGTTTCAATTCGAGGTATACTGGTGAATCAATTATGACTTGCAGAGGTGGAGTTTGAGAATAACTTGAGTAATGGAAATTTCTATATACAGATTGCATTATACTCTATGGGTATATGGGGTTCATTGAATGATTGAGTTGTTAATCGTAAAGGATGTAGTATGCATGGAGTAGGAATTTGCTCGATTTCTTAGGAGTGTGGGTTACTCCCTTGGGTGCTGGTGTGCTAATGGGGCACGGGTCGTTCGATCTTTTTGGTCGGTTTAATTGAGATTTGAGAAGTGTGGATGACTCTTGAGAATGGTTCTAATGGATTCAAGATTTAAATGTAGCGATTTGAAATTTTCAAGATTTGTATATGGCTAGAAACTGAGGTTACATTGGACGGTGTCGAGACTTGTGGCATTTTTATATCATTAAGGAGTATGCATTTCAATATCAAGAAGGTGAAAGAAACAGATTTAGGTTCACACAAGTTCTCTTTAGAGTGGGTGTCTCGGTTATTGTGCTTCGGGTGCTTAAGAAGGGAGTCAGCGACTTATGGCCTTAGGGGGTTATGGTATTTTTTTACTAGGGTCTCTTGTGTGGTGAATTTTGGTTAGGTATCGTGGTGTTCTAACAAGGAGATGTATCAATTTGAAGGCAATTTGGATAGGACTTGGGGAAATAAGATAACTGGGTAGTAGGTTGGATCGGCACAATATTGGGTATGATCAGTTCTTTGGGTACTTATGACGTGGCTAGTCTCTACAGGTGTTTCGTGGCAATGCTCTTGGGTTTTGGCGACTTGTGTGGCTGGGTTCAGTTAGAGAGATTCGGTTCTGATAACTTGGTTATGTGCAAATAGGTTTCGAAGAGTTCTCAATGGTTTTGAGAGTTAGCGCACCGATCCTCTAATAAACGCTTCTCCCATGTCTATTTATGTTATTGGAACTTTTTGGAGTGTTGAGTGATGAAATCCGGGGTGATTTTGGACACATAGTCCATAAATGTTGAATTTAGCTTTAGAAATCTGGTCGTAGCTAGAGCTGTGTGAATACGGATCCGGAATGGAATTCCGTTGACTCTGTTAGTTCCGTCGGGTGATTTCGGGGTTAGGAACATGTTCAGAATGTGTTTTCGAGGTCGGTTGTGGATTTAGGCTTGAATTGGCGAAAGTTAGAATTTCGGCGATTTCGGTTGATAGGTGAAATTTTGATATCGGACTCGGAATGGAATTCCGAAAGTGACAGCAGGTCCGTAATGTCATTTATGACCTGTGTGCAAAATTTGAGGTCATTCGGATGAGTTTAGGCATGAATCGGCATCGAATGTGGATTTTAGAAATTTCATAAGTTCTTAGGCTTGAATCTAGGCATAATTGATGATTTTGATGTTATGAGATGTGTTTTTAAGGCTCGGCCAAGTTTGAATGAGGTATTAGAGTTGGTTGGTAGTTTTGGTTGAAGTCCCGGGGGCCTCGGGTGTATTTCGGATGCTCAACGGGTTAGATTTGGATTTAAGAATGCATCAGATTTTGTTGTTCTGGTTTTCTCTTGTGCGTTCGCGTGGGTGTAGCTGCGAAAGCATAGGGATAATAGGCTTCATAGGTTTTAGTGCTTCGCGTTCGCAGATAGCAGAGTGCGTTCGCATAGCTTTGAGCCGGAGTCCCAGGGGTTGGGTCATTAACCTTCGCGTTCGCACCTTGGAACGCGTTCGCAGTGGGTTAAGGAACCTGAGGTTCGCGTTCGCATAGACAATTTTCTGGGCGCGTGTTCTTTACTCATCGCGTTCGTGATTTACCTTCCGCGAACGCATAGGTCAATACCTGGGCAGATTCTTTAAGACCCAAAATCGAGGGTTAAAGCCTATTTGCACCATTTTTGAAGTTGAGGAGCTCGGGAGGGGCGACTCTTGGAGACTTTTGCACCTGGATAACTTGGGTAAGTGATTTCTATCCATTATAGATCAATTTCCATGATTCCAATCTTAAATCCAACCTTTAATTTCGAAAATTTTGGGTAGAAAATGGGGAAAATGGGATAAACTTCATAGACCGAATTATTGAGTTTTGATTGGGTGTTTGACCTCCGATTTGAGAGATTCTTATATGGTTAGACTCGTGAGTGAATGAGTGTCCGGAAAATATAAATTTTACCTGATTCCGAGACGTGGGCCCGGGGGACTTTTTGGGCGAATTTCCTAATTTCGCGTATTAGCTTAGAAATAATTAGCTATTTTGTTTTCTTGAAATGATATTTACATTATGCAATAGAATTGACTATATTTTGGGCCACCCGGAGTTGGATACTCGTGGCAAGAGCGTGGTATTGAGTTGATTAGCGCAGTCAAGGTAAGTGGCTTGCCTAATTCTGTGTTGGGGACTTCCCCTTAGGCATTTTTATACTGATTTTGGTACGTGGACGCTGTGTACATGAGGTGACGAGTGCGTACACGAGTCATTGTTTCTAAAATCCTATTTTTACTTCCATGAAATCACTCATTTTCATTCCTATATTATTGTTTCCTGTCTTAACTGAGTAGTTAGCTTAAGAGTAAGCATGCCTACCTGTCCTTACTTGATTCCCTCTTATTTGTTACTAGTTGCATCATGCTTAGGTAGCTTTACTCTATTCTTGCATGTTGTTTTCCTGGACTATTTAATTAAGTCGTATCCGACATACTTCTGCTTTGCATATTTAAATTGGGACTACGATTTGAGATCTGGGAGTTGTCCCCCTGTATTGAAATGCATAATTAAATTGGGACTACGGGCGGAGATCTGAGAGCTTTCCCCCTATACTGCATAGCATATTTAAATTGGGACTACGGACTGAGATCCGGGAGCTTTCCCCTTATACTGCATTGCACATTTACTGTTGAGATATATGATGTGCTGAGTCGAGGGCTCTCTGTCTATTATAAATTCTTCCAGTTTCCATTAATCTTGTTTATCATTGCTCATTTATGTTTTACTGTTTTAAATTTATATTGATTTGTTTTAAAAACTTAGTAGAGCCTCAACCTGACCTTGTCACTACTTGACTGAGGTTAGGCTTGGCACTTAAAGAGTACAGAATGTGGATTACTCACGCCCTTTCCTGCGCATGTTTTCCCCATGTGTAGATCTATGTACCAGCACCCAATATCGTGGCCAGGAGTCGTTCTAGCAGCTGCCAGGAGACCGTGAGGTAATTCTTCCACGTCTGCAGAATCCCGCAAGTCCCCTTCTACTCTAGTATAGGCACAGAGGACTTATGTATTTTCCACTATTTCATTGTATAGAGCTACACTTAGTACATAGCTTGTGACTATCGTGACATTCCGGGTTTTGGGAAGTGAAAGTGTACATGCTGAGAAGCTATGTTATATTCACTTGAGTTCTAGTCTGTCTTTATTTTATTAATTCTATTATTTTTTGGAAATTTTAGGCTTACCTAGTCGTAGAGACTAGGTGCCGTCACGATACCTTTCGGAGGGCAAAACGGGTCGTGACAAGTTGGTATCAGAGCGCCTAGGTTCATAGGAGTCACAAGTCACAAAACGGTTTATTAGAGTCTCGCGGATCGGTGCAGGTCTCCTGTGGGATGGTTTGAGCCGGGCGAGGCCCGATTATTGGGTACAGACTTGGTTCAGGATGCCCTAGACAAGGTGAAGGTGATTCAGGAGAGACTTCGTACAGCTCAGTCCAGACAGAAGAGCTATGCGGACTAGAAGGTTCGTGACTTGGCATTTATGGCTGGTGATCAGGTTTTGCTTCAAGTATCGCCTATGAAGGGAGTCATAAGGTTCGGGAAGAAGGGAAAGCTGAGTCCGAGATTTATTGTCCCTTTTGAGGTGTTACGACGTGTTGGGGAGGTTGCTTATGAGCTAGCCCTGCCTCCCAGCCTAGCAGGGGTTCATCCAGGGTTCCATGTCTCCATGCTCCGGAAGTATCATGGTGACCCGACTCATGTTTTGGATTTCAGTTCAGTCCAGTTGGACAAGGATCTGTCATATGTTGAAGAGCCAGTAGCTATATTGGATAGGCAGGTCAGGAAGCTCAGGTAAAAGAATATTGCATCAGTAAAGGTTCAGTGGAGGGGTCATCCAGTCGAGGAGGTGACACGGGAGACCGAGCAGGATATGCGGAGTCAGTACCCTCATCTTTTCACAGCTTCAGGTATGTTTCCATGCTCGCTCGAGGATGAACGATTTTCTTAAGAGGGGGAGGATGTAACGACCCGGTCGGTCGTTTTGAGAATTAGCTCCCTGATCCCCTAATAACCACTTCTCCCGTGTCTATTTTTGTTATTGGAACTTGCCGGAGCATTGAGTGATGAAATTCAGGGTGATTTTGGACACATAGTCCATAAATGTGGAATTTAGCTTTAGAAATCTGGCCATAGCTAGATCTGTGTGAAGACGGATCCGGAATGGAATTCTGTTGACTCCGTTAGCTCCGTTGGGTGATTTCGGGGTTAGGAGCGTGTTCGGAATGTGTTTTCGACGTCGGTTGTGGATTTAGGCTTGAATTGGCGAAATTTAGAATTTCGGCGATTTCGGCCGATAGGTGAAATTTTGATATCAAACTCGGAATGGAATTCCGAAAGCGAAAACAGGTCCGTAATGTCATTTATGATCTGTGTGCAAAATTTGAGGTCATTCGGATGAGTTTAGGCATGATTCGGCATCGAATGTGGATTTTAGAAATTTCATAAGTTCTTAGGCTTGAATCTAGGCATAATTGATTATTTTGATGTTATGAGATGTGTTTTTAAGGCTCGACCAAGTTTCAATGAGGTATTAGAGTTGGTTGGTAGTTTTGGTTGAGGTCTCGGGGGCCTCGGGTGTATTTCGGATGCTCAACGGGTTAGATTTGGATTTAAGAATGCATCAGATTTTGTTGTTCTGGTTTTCTCTTGTGCGTTCGCGTGAGTGTAGCCGCAAACCCATAGGAATAATAGGCTTCGGGGTTTTTAGTGCTTCGTGTTCGCGGATAGTAGAGTGCGTTCGCATAGCTTTGAGTCGGGGTCCCAGGGGTTGGGTTATTACCCTTCGTGTTCGCAGGCCTTGGAACGCGTTCGCAGTGGGTTAAGGAACCTGAGGTTCGCAATCGCACTCCCCCATTCGTGTTCACATAGACCATTTTTTAGGCGCGTGTTCTTTACTCATCGCGTTCGTGATTGACCTTCCGCGAACACATAGGTCAATACCTGGGTAGATTCTTTAAGACCCAAAATCGAGGGTTAAAGCCTATTTTCACCATTTTTGAATTTGAGGAGCTCGGGAGGGGAGATTCTTGGAGAATTTTGCACCTGGATAACTTGGGTAAGTGATTTCTATCCATTATAGATCAATTTTCATGATTCCAATCTTAAATCCAACCTTTAATTTCGAAAATTTTGGGTAGAAAATGGAAAAAGTGGGATGAACTTCATAGACCGAATTATTGAGTTTTGATTGGGTGTTTGACCTCCGATTTGAGAGATTCTTATATGGTTAGACTCGTGAGTGAATGGGTGTCCGGAAAATATAAATTTTACCCGATTGTGAGACGTGGGTCTGGGGGACTTTTTGGGCGAATTTCCTAATTTCGCATATTAGCTTAGAAATAATTAGCTATTTTGTTTTCTTAAAATGATATTTACACTATGCAATCGAATTGACTATATTTGGGCCACCCGGAGTTGGATACTCGTGGCAAGAGCGTGGTATTGAGTTGATTAGCGCAGTCAAGGTAAGTTGCTTCCCTAATTCTGTGTTGGGGACTTCCCCTTAGGCATTTTTATACTGATTTTGTTACGTGGACGCTGTGTACGTGAGGTGACGATTGGGTACACGGATCATTGTTTCTAAAATCCTATTTTTACTTCCATGAAATCACTCATTTTCATTCCTATATTATTGTTTCCTGGCTTAACTGAGTAGTTAGCTTAAGAGTAAGCATGCCTACCTGTCCTTACTTGATTTCCTCTTATTTGCTACTAGTTGCACCATGCTTATGTAGCTTTATTCTATTCTTGCCTGTTGTTTTCCTGGACTGTTTAATTAAGCCGTATCCGACATACTTCTGCTTTACATATTTAAATTGGGACTACGGGCCGAGATCCGGGAGCTTTCCCCCTGTACTACATTTCATATTTAAATTAGGACTACGGAATGAGATCCGGGAGCTTTCCCCCTGTACTGAAATGCATATTTAAATTGGGACTACGGACGGAGATCCGGGAACTTTCCACCTATACTGCATAGCATATTTAAATTGGGACTACGGACTGAGATCCGGGAGCTTTCCCCCTGTACTGAAATGCATATTTAAATTGGGACTACGGACGGAGATCCGGGAACTTTCCACCTATACTGCATAGCATATTTAAATTGGGACTACGGACTGAGATCCGGGAGCTTTCCCCTTGTACTGCATTGCACATTTACTGTTGAGATATATGTTGTGCTGAGCCGAGGGCTCTCTGTATGTTATAAATTCTTCCAGTTTCCATTAATCCTGTTTATCATTGCTCATTTATGTTTTACTGTTTTAAATTTATATTGACTTGTTTTAAAAACTCAGTAGAGCCTCAACCTGACCTCGTCACTACTTGACTGGGATTAGGCTTGGCACTTACGGAGTACCGAATATGGAGTACTCACGCCCTTTCCTGCGCATGTTTTCTCCATGTGCAGTCGCAGGTACCAGCACCCAGTATCGGGGCTAGGAGTCGTTCTAGCAGCTGCCAGGAGACCGCGAGGTAATTTTGCCACGTCCGCAGAATCCCACAAGTCCCCTTCTACTCTAGTATAGGCAGAGAGGACTTATGTATTTTCCATTATTTCATTGTATAAAGTTACATTTAGTACAGAGCTTGTGACTATCGTGACATTCCGGGTTTTGGGAAGTGAAAGTGTACATGCTGAGAAGCTATGTTATATCTACTTGAGTTGTTTTCTGTCTTTATTTTATTAATCCTATTATTTTTCGGAAAATTTAGGCTTACCTAGTCGTAGAGACTAGGTCCCGTCACGATACCTTTCGGAGGGCAAAACGGGTCGTGACAAGTTGGTATTAGAGCGTCTAGGTTCATAGGAGTTACAAGTCACAAGCCGATTTATTAGAGTCTCGCGGATTAGTGTGGAGACATCTGTATCTATCTTCGAGAGGCTATGTAACTGTTTCTTTGGAATTCCTTATCGTGCTAGTTATTGTCATCAAATTCTTAAACTCTATTCTATTCTGCTTGCAGATGGTTCGTACTCGTACCGGACGTACTGATGACCAGGCACCCGAGCCTCCAGTCAGAGCCACCAGAGGCAGGGGCCGGGCCAGAGGACAAGCACGCGGTGCAGCCCGAGCACCGGCTAGAGCAGAGGTAGAGGAGCCCCCAGCAGCTACAATTGGAGGGGCACAGGAGGTCCCTACTGTTAATCCAGACCTCCAGGAGACATTGGATCAGTTCTTGAGTGCCTTCAGTACTCTGTCTTAGGCGGGTCTACTCCCGATAGCTCCAGCTACATCCCAAGTCGGGGGAGGGACACAGACTCCCGCAGCCTGTACTCCTGAGCAGAGGGTTCATATTGGGCAGGTTCCAGAGTATATTCCTATGCCCCCGGCATCTCCAGCCCAGCATGAGACTAGGATAGTTGTTCCTCAGGCAGAGCAGCTCCGACTTGAGAGGTAAAAGAAGTACCACCCACCTGAGTTAAGCGGACTAGCTTCGGATGATGCCCTGGGTTTTCTTGAGGGGTGTCATCGCATTCTCCGCACTATGGGTATTGTGGAGACGAGTGGGGTTTCTTTCACTGCTTTCTAGCTGAGGGGAGCAACTTATCAGTGGTGGCGTGCTTTTGAGCTTAGTAGTCCGGACGAGGCATCTTCACTTACTTGGGCTCAGTTCTCCAAGATGTTCTTACTTGGGTTTGTCCCTCCGAGCTTCAGGGATACTTGGCGTGCGGAGTTTGAGAAGCTACGCCAGGGTGCCATGACTGTATCAGAGTATGCAGTCCGTTATAGCAATTTGGCTCGCCATGCACCAGCTTTGGTTGTCACTGTCAGAGAGAGGGTTCGACGCTTTATTGTGGGACTCCACCCCAGTATGGCCAGAGAGCTGGAGACTAATATTACTTACTAGAAGGCCGTGAGTATTTCCCAGAGGATTGAGACTATGTTAGCCCAGGATAGGGAGGAGAGAGAGGCCAAAAGGTCTCGTGAGACTAGTCATATTTCAGGAGCCAGTGGTATTCCAGCTCCTCTTAGACCTCAGGAGCCTTATTATGCACCACCAATATCTCAGGTGCCTCCTGCTCGAGGTGCTTTCACTGGCCAGTCCAGCAGGCTAGATCAGAGTCATAAGCGGCCGCCACGTCCTCCGAGGGGTTTCTTTGAGTGTGGTGAGCCTCCTCATATGATCAGAGATTGCCCCAGAGCGAGGAGGGGCGTACCACCTCAGACTTATCAGGGTGCACCCCCTCAAACTTATCAGGCCCCACATCTTCCACCAGGTCCTCCAACTATTCTTCCAGCCCCAGCTGCTACCCCACCACCTCAAGCAGCTCGAGGTGGAGGTCGGGGAGGACGAGGTCGCCCTAGAGGGGGAGGCCAGGACAAGTACTATGCTCTTCCGACCCGATCCGAGGCCATTGCTTCAGATTCCGTCATCACAGGTATTGTTCCCGTTTGTCATAGGGATGCATCGGTATTATTTGACCCAGGTTCTACATATTCATATGCGTTTTCTTATTTTGCTTCACATCTGGGGATATCTCGGGATTCTTTGAGTTCCCCTATTTATGTTTCTACTCTGGTGGGAGATTCTCTTGTTGTGGACCGCGTATATCGGTCATGTTTGATTGCTATCAGTGGTTTTGAGAATAGATCTGATTTACTACTACTCAGTATGGTAGATTTCGATGTTATATTGGGTATGGACTGACTGTCTCCCTACTATGCTATTCTTGATTGTCACGCCAAGACTGTGACGCTGGCTATGCCAGGGTTACCAAGGTTAGAGTGGAGAGTTTCCTTAGAGTATAATCCTTGCCGAGTCATTTATTTTCTTAAGGCTCAGCGAATGGTCAAAAAGGGTTGTGATGCATATTTGGATTATGTGAGAGATGTTATTAGTTGGCTTACCTAGCGGGTTGGGTTCGGCGCCATCACGACTAGTGATTTTGGGGTCGTGACAAGAGGTCACTTTAATTTGTTTTGGTCTACAAAAAGTTTAAATCGGGTTTGAAGGGGGGAAAAGGAGGACAAACCAGGATGCTTAGACCAAAATATTCACTTTTTCATAAACAAAAGAAAATACATGATGCACAAAACAAAACATATGTGTGAAAAGAATATGTTTTTTTTATAGTAAGTTTCATATTTATTTTTACTATGACAATATTGAAGTTTGTAGAAAAAAATAAAGTACAAAAAATAGTTTATAAAATGTGACGACCCAATAGGTCGTTTTGATTACTAGCCTTAATTTCTATGTTCTGAGACCTCTTGTAGCTTCTTCCAATATTTATTGTGATGATCGAAAGGTCATCTAGATTTTTAGAACTTAAATCCATGTTTCGAAGCCTCCAATATCTCATTTTAGCCTTCTTCGATTTGCGTGCATAGTTCGGGTATTTTTTCGGAAAGCTTTTATGTAAAAAAATTGATAAAATATGAGATTTTCCCTTAAAATCTATTTGAGTTGACTTCGGTCAACGTTTTAAGCAAACGAACTCGTATCCATATTTTGACAGTCCCAGTGGGTTCGTATCGTGATTTGGGACTTGGGCGTATGCCCGGAATCGAATTCTGAGGTCCCAAGCTCGAGTTTTTGTATTTTGTTGAAAATTGAAGTTTAAAGGCTTAATAAGTTAGAAAGTTTGGCCAATGTTTGACTTTGTTGATACCCGGTCCGTATGTTGGTTTCGGAATCCGGTATAGGTTCATTACTATATTTATGACTTGTTTGTCAAATTGGTAAGAAACGGAGTTGGTTTGACGTAATTCAGACGTCCGGTTGATAAAATTGCAATTCTAAAGTTTCTTGAAAATTTCATTTGATTTTGGTGTCCGATTCATAGTTCTAGATGCTATTTTGGTGATTTGATCGCGCGAGCAAGTTTGTATGATATGTTTGGACTTGTGTGCATGTTTGGTTTGGAGCCCTGAAGGCTCAGGTGAGTTTCAGATTCGCTGCGGAGTGGTTTGGACTTAGAAAACTCAGCTGGTGTTCTTCAGTTTCTAGTGCAGGTCTCAGACCTCGCAACTGCAAGGTCTGGCCTCACATTTGCGATATGGCGGTGTACATGTTAGGTTCGCATTTGCGAGCTAATTCCTCGCATTTATAATAGTAGTTGGGCACCACAGTTTCGCAATTGCGAACATGTCTTCACTTTTGCGATGAGGACTTAGGGGAAGTTAGTTCGCATTTGCGATCAAATGGGCCGCATTTGCGATCAGGCCCAGTTCGCGCATTTGCGAACAAATCATCGCAAATGTGATGATAGCAGAGATGAAGGGTCTTCGTATTTGCGACGTTCGCAATTGCGAACTTTGGTCGCATTTGTGATATCTGCGCCGGAAAATAAGATGGGAAAAGCGGGATTTTAGTTCGGGTGTGTTTGATATAATGAAAAATATTTTCTGTGGAAATTATTTTCTAAGAAAATATTTTTTTGGAAAACATATAGTAATCTTATTCATTTTTCGGTATTTGGTACGCAAATTAAAGAAAATAACTTCTCAAGAGTATTCATAAATAATTTAGATACAATAAACTTGATGCCATAAACTTTTGAACCAACAACCTTCCAACCCCACAAATTTCATAAACTTCTGAACCGCTAAACTTTCGAAACCGCGGAATTTTTGAACCCGTAAATTTTATAATTTCTAAACCCGAAAACTTTAAAAAACATAAACCTCCGAACTCATAAATTTGGAACATGTAAAATTTCGAACATATTAACCGAAAGATGAAAAAACTAAAACTGAAAATACATAAACCAAATATTTTTTTCCGGGGG
>ML306679.1:0-45530 GCA_005239505.1 Nicotiana paniculata
CGGCCCGTTTAGCACGTTGTCTATTAAAAGTAGGGGTTACTACAGGAGGGTCACCCGGGGCATGATTTGGATTATTATCAGTTTGGTTAACAAGAGGACTAGTAGGTGTATCATCTAAATCGGATTGAGTTTCATCTAAATCATCATTTTCCTCATTATTTTCATAGATAGTTGGATTACCATAAAGAGCATTCATATATTCATCATTTAATTGTGAACCTGGTGTAAGATCATGTATAAACTGACTATCAGTAAATTGAAAACAAGGGTTATCACTATCAAGAATAATAGGTGGGGGAGGACGGGTAATAGATCTACGTCGGGGAGCCGGGGGAGGAGTAGTAGCTTGGCCACTAGATTCACCGACTTTAGATTTTCCCTTACCACTAAACATTTTTTTCAAAGAAAATGCCATATTAATTATAATTATACAAACTAAAACAAACAAAACTATAATATTAAAACTTAGGAGTTGGAACGAGTTTACCGAATTGACGAACAACTTCTTGAAAATTGTATAATGTTGAAGACTTGAATACTTCAATTCACCAACTTCACACAATTTTTCACAATTTTCAATAATAAAGTAAGCAATAGTAGAAGAAAATTAGAGAGAGATTGATATTTTTGTGAGTAAAAATGAANGAGAAAAGGGAAAAATGTAATTATAAAAAGTTTGGGGTTAAAACAAAGTTTGGGGGCCAAATGAATAATTTTTAAACATGCCAAACGGCTCTTTTGAGGCTCCAACGGCTAGATTTTAAAAATCTGGCCGTTGGCCATTTTTTTTAATTTTTCTTTTTTTAAATTTTTACCGTTGGGCCCGCTTGGCTCGGCCCAGGCCCGCCTACCGGGCCCGGGCTAAACGGGCCCGGGCTCACGGGTCCAACACTTAGAACTGACCCCCCACGGGCCTAAATCCCCCTAAGCCCGGACCCCCCACGAGCCGGCCCGTTTAGCCCGCTAGCCCGTATAGCCCGCGGGCCCGGGTCGGCCCGGGGTCGGGACCGACCCACCTGCCACCCTTAGTTAGTTACATATGAAGCTAGTTGACAAATTAGGATCATGATCATAAACAATCAACCATTGTTGTAAGTCGTTTTATCCCGATGTTATTATTGCATACCGTCAATGCATAATAATTGAACTTTTAACATCACTGAGAACATGCAATTGATAGAATTTAAGGGTCCACCAAACTATATAGAAAAACGGGTTCTCTATTAGTTCCTACAGAACACACACACAGTAGTAAGTGAATGACATAGAGAAGTTTTACGTGGAAAACTCCCAGCTCACGGGATTAAAAATCACGACCTACCCTTGTAGGATTTCAACTTCACTACTGAGTAAACTTTAGATTACAACCTATTGTAACCTAGGAATTAACCTCTTCCCTCACTAACTTGTAACAACCCTATTACAAATCACTTTGTAATAATTCTATTACAAAGACTTTACAACTCGACTAACTCTAGCAAAGACACAAACACAAGGGTTATGATTTACTAAGATTTCCTACACAATGCTTCTAACTAAGCTAAGTAGGAATTGCAAGTAGAGAACATTAACAAAGGTACACCACAACTAAAGACATGTAATAACTCAATACATGGGACTGGTCCATTGCTATGTTGTTCTTTGTTCTTGATGCTCTTGAGAATCGCTTTCCAGATGATTAATCACTATGGAGAGTGCTCGAATGGATTCTTCAAAAGTTCAAGTGATGTTTTGTCTTTGATTTAATGTTAATATAATATTGGCGACATAACTTGAATGATGCAATCATGTTTGGTACAGAATCATTCCCAATGAAGTTGACTGCTGCACTATTTAGAATTGTTGCGTGTGTAAGGAACAACTTTACAACTGTTGGAGAGTTGACTGGTACGATCATCAGGGGAACTGATGTCCATCTGTTCCCCTAGTTGATTCTTTGACTTCTGAAGAGTTGATTTACATCTCCAGCTTATGTCTTGTTATTTTCACATACTTGGGGAAGTGTATCAGGTTCCTTATCTGATTCTTGGCATTAAGTTTGTTAGATCATCAAAATATAACAAGGTGCATACAACCTATCAATTTCCCCTTCTTTGATGATGACAAACTTATGATTGACGTTCCCCCTAAGAACCAGAATGACATATGCATTCCCCCTGAATCTGTTCCCCCTCAATTATTCTTCCCCCTTTCGGCATCATAAAAAGAGCAGCAATAAGCAATAAGCAAAGAAAAGTCTAGATTGGTTAACTCATGCCACATGTGTGCACACAAACATGATTAAAAATAGAACATAAGAGCAAGGTATACACAACAAAAGGAGAAAGCTTTCATTAACATTTGGATATTAAGCAAGGAACAGTTTCATTGTTGCCAACACATCCACAAAATAAAAACAGAAAAAACATAAGTACCATCCATAACCATCATCATAAACTAACACAAAGGACAGACACTGGAACGGGGACACTTTCCAGGGAGCACTGGAAGGGGAAGGCTTAGAGGAAGAGGCAAGGGTTTTGAGAACGATGTCTATTCGAGCGTTTGCTGACAACTGCTCATTGAGAAGTTTTTCTTTCAAGTCCTCAACCTGTTTCCTGAGATCGGCATTCTCCTTGGTCAGACGGTTAACCTTTGTGCTTTGAAAGCTACTAGAACCAGGTGTCTCCTGAAGCTGACTTAGCTGACCCTCAAGAATGGAATTCCTTGCCTTCAGCTTCCTGATCTCATCAGTGGAACTGTTTTGGCGTTGATCAACTGGGAGATAGTAGAAGTGCTGCCAACCCCTCCAACTTTATCAATGCGCTCACATTACTCTAGGGTAGTCTTGGAGAAGGTCTGATTACGAGTACCCACCTTAGATTTTCCCAAAGGGACTTTGAAAAAAAACAGCATGGTAAGAAGGAACTCATAAGGCAGCCCATGATTACCATCCTTAAACTTTGTCACCTTCTGCATGTGTTCTATCATGATGCCAAACAGGTTGATGGTTGTGTAGTCATCCAATGCTTCCATGAGAATCATGTCTGCTTAAGATGTAATGGACCTTCTCTCAGCACGAGGGAGAAAAACCTTATTCACCAATTCAAACATCAATTGGAACACTGGAAGGAGGACCTTCTTGTGTACCCGTTCCCCTTGATGAACTGCCTTATCCTTCACGATAGCATATCTAAATTTTGAAGAGCAGGATCCTTGAACAGAAACCCTCAGTAGGCACACCCAGAATAGATCCCAGAACTACAGAGTCCATCACAAAATCAACACCATTTACCATCATACATATGTGATCATCCTCAACAATGAAGAAGTCAACATAAAACTTGCGCACTTCTTCCTCATACACCTTGGGACTGTCACCTGTAAACAAGTGTGTACACTGTTGAAATTCACAGATCTCCACTAATTGACTCATGCCAGCCATATCCAAAATATCAGGGGCAAATGTACGGCCCCACATCACCTTTTGATTTTTCAATTTTTCTTTCCTAGCATCCTGGGTATCATCAACCATGGCCCTTTTGGGAAGAACTAGGCTCCTCACTGTCATCACCCTTTCGTTTCACTGATTTGCGGGCACTCTTTCCCTTATCAACAGATTTCTCAGACACATTATTCTCAAACACTTTGTCAACTGTCTCTTCCGCAACGTTTTCTCCAGATTCCTCCACTACCTTTTCGTCAGAGTTGTCACCTTTAACTTTTTCACTCACAAAGGATCCCCTTTTTGGCTTGGGGACAGTGTGCTTCTGGGAGAACTTTCGATTCAAGGAACCAGGTTCCTCATCCACTTGATCATCCACATTAACAACAAACACTACTTTCTCATTCACAACCTTCCCATATTTCACCAATTTTTTCCTCCTTTGATGTTCTTGGCTTTTCTTAATAACAGACTCAAGAGCCTCTTTCTTTTGTAACCTAGTGGTAGGTCTCTTAGGAGTTGGCACTTGTGTAACAACATGTCTACTCCTATCCCTGATAAAACTGGCAAGTTCTATATTATCATAATCCTCTTCACTGTCCCCATTCTCTTCTTCAGATAAAGGTCTCATCTCAGGAACAAACATAGATAAATTCTCAACATAGAAGTAAGGAGAGAGAGCAGGATTTGTATTGATCTGGGGGTTCTTGAGAGGACCCAAGGGTTGGCTCCTTCGTGGAGGGATCAGGTCCCTCATTAGGTGCCCAATAGTATTGTCCGGTGCCGGCGGTTCAACAGGCACAAATTCCCTAATTTCACCATAATCCTATTTTCTTCCCCCCGAGTCTCAGACACACCCTCACTATCCTCAATAAGAACACCCTCAACAGCTATTGATAATATATTTTCTATGGCCTTTTTTTCTTGTAACCCCATGGAAAACCCAATAGAAGAAAGAGTATTACCTGTAGACTCAAGACTAGGGGCTGACATTGTTGATTCAGCATAGACAAGACCAATAACATGGTCTTTTTCAGATCCTTCTTCCATTGGTAGATTGGAAATTTATTGATTTTCTTCTTCTTCAACTGTATCCGTTTCAACCATTTTTTTCGGTAAGTCAAAAGGATAAGTCGTAGCTACAAATTTCTTGGGAGTCGATGTTTTGTGACTCCAATGAGAACCAGTAAACAGAGGGTGGTGGTGACTCTCTCTTAGGGTTTGTACTGGTTGGAGTGGAGAGTGTGGGTTCTTTGATCTGTGTTTCAACAGGTGATGACTCAATGGGGGTGACACTTGGAACATTTTGTGTTTCGTGGTGTTCAGACATGGTGGGATGCAGTGAGTTGAAGAAGAGAGAGTTTTGGTTTAAATGGAGAAAAAGGGAAATTTTGGATTTTTGATGTGAACAGTGGAAAAAGTGATGGTGAAAGGATGTACTTAAGAGGGATGAGGGACTGGTTAAGAAAAGGCGGCAGTTTGGGTAGTCGGGTCGCTTCCTAACGGGCGAGACGCTTGGGTTCAAAAATCGAGAAAGAAAAGAAACTGACAATGTGATGACGTGGAACCGTTTCAACCGTTCAAAAATTATGCATGAGAGTACAGAGAAACTACTAACCTGTGTCGAGGGAACTTGGTTCCCTGATGGATTTTTGCAAATGTAAGCTTCATTCTTTGACCAATGTGCAATGCATTTGCTGCTTGTTTGCTCTGTAATCATCATGCCTGTCTACCTGTAAAGGTATAGAGATGAGTTAGACTTCGCCAGAAAATACTTTTTAGCCAATTTACTTGTACATTTCTTTCATAGCCAATCATCGAGGGACCAAGATCTCAGCTTTGTTTAATCAACCCTAGTGCCAATCGATTTCTTTCATAATGCTCTCTGCTCAGTGCTTTGGTAAATATGTTTGCAATTTGATCTTCTGTGCTGCAAAATTTCGTACAAATAAACCTTTTTTCAACATTGTCTCTGAGAAAGTGGTGACACATATCGATATGCTTTGTTCTCTTATGTTGAACTGGATTCTTGGCCATATGGGGTGCACTGGTATTATCACACAATAAGGGTATGCAGTCAGAGTACACTCCAAATTCTTCTAACTGCTGCTTAATCCACAACAATTGAGCACTACATGAGGCAGCTGCCACGTATTCAACTTCTGCAATTGAGAGAGCCACTAAGTTTTGTTTTCTTGTACTCATGATACTAGACATGAATCCAGAAAATGTGCCATTCCAGAAGTGCTTTTCCTATCCACCAAATACACTGCATAATCAACATCATCATATCCATCTAAGTCAAAGTTGTCTCCAGAGGGATAGTAGAGGACCAAATCATGTGTTACTTTGAGATATCTCAGGATTCTCTTGGCATCCTTCAGATGAGATTCCCTTAGATTGGATTGAAACCTGACACAAAGACCCAGACTAAAGACAATATCTGGTCTACTTGCTGTGAGATACAAGAGTGACCCTATGATACCTCTATACATGGTCTGATTCATAGGGGAACCAGGTTCATCTATGTCTAGATGAGTGGCTATGGCAGTTGGAGTGTCAACGATTTTTTATGCTTCCATGTCAAATATCTTCAGCAGATCCTTGATGTACTTCTGCTGACTTATCAATGTCCCATTTTGATATTGTTTCACTTGTAAACCCAGGAAGAAATTCAATTTCCCCATCATGCTCGTTTCAAACTCACTTCCCATGATTTTTGCAAATTCTTCACATAGAGAGTCAACCGTTGCTCCAAAAATGATGTCATCAACATAGACTTGCACAATGAGCAAGTTCCTCCCTCGTTTCTTCAGAAAATTTTTCCTCTTGTAAAGTCATTTTCTAGAAGGAATTTTGACAACCTTTCATAACAAGCGCGAGGATCCTGCTTTAGCCCATACAAAGCCTTGTCGAGTTTAAAAATGTGCTCAGGATGCTCATGATTCTCAAATCCAAGAGGCTGCTTGACGAAGACTTCTTCTTTTAGAAAACCATTCAGAAATTCATTTTTGACATCCATTTGGAACAATGTGAATTTCATATGTGATGCAAAGGCAATAAGAATTCTGATAGTCTCCATTCTAGCGACTGGAGCAAAAGTTTCATCATAGTCAATCCCTTCTTCCTGATTGTAGCCTTGAACTACAAGACTTGCCTTGTTTCTTTTTGTGTTTCCAAACTCATCACGTTCGTTCCTGAATACCCACCTGGTTCCTATAACAGTTCAATCCGCAGGTCGAGGAACCAGGTGCCATACCCTGTTCCTCTCAAATTGATGTAGCTCTTCTTGCATGGTTGTAATCCAGTCTGCATATTTTAATGCTTCCTTGATTTTTTTGGGCTCTATTGGAGAGAGAAAGGCTGAGAATGCAAGTGAGTTTCTAGCCTTTGATCTAGTTTGGATACCCGAATCTCATTGATAGATGATCCAGGTATATCTGACTATGGTTCTTCGCCGCTTCTCATTTCAGCATGTGGGATGCCTTGGACAACATCGACAACTCTGTTCTCAGCTTCATTTGTCGTGATTGTGGGACCAGGTTCCTCTCCATCAGTTGGAGATATAGTTGCACCATCTTCACTGGATACCTTGACGTGACTCATCATGTCAGCCTTTTCATTTGCCATGTCAATGACTTCACCAGGAACAGATGAATGTTCGTTGTCTTGATCATTCTCATCATGCGAGTCCTTATCACAAGAGTGGTGAGATTCATCAAAAATCACATGTATGCTTTCCTCAACAAATTGAGTTCTTTTGTTGTATACTTTGTGATGAATATCCCAGAAAGATTCCTTCATCACTTTTGGCATCAAATTTTCCAAGTGCTTCATTGTAGTTGTTGAGAACGAAACATTTGTAGCCAAAAGTCCTCAAATGGTTTAGCTTGGGCTTCCTTCCGTTCAACAATTCATATGGTGTTTTGTTTAGAAGGGGCCTGATCATGCACATTTTTATTAAGTAGCATGCAATATTGACTGCTTCTACCCAGAAACTTTTTATAATACCCCTATCAGTCTGCATTATTCTTTCCATGTCTTCAAGAGTCCTATTCTTCTTCTGCACAACACCATTTTGTTGTAGTGTTCTTGGAGCTGAAAAATTGTGAGTGATGCCATTTTCAACACAGAATTCGTCAAATTTGGCATTATCAGATTCTGTCATATGGTCAGATGTGATACATACTACATTATTACCCATCTTCACTTGGATCTTCTTGACAAATGCAACAAATACTTGGAAGGTTTCATCCTTTGTTCTAAGAAACAGAGTCCAGGTGAATCTGGAATAGTCGTCCACTATAACGAAGATGTATCTTTTTCTTCCTCTACTTGACACCCTCATAGGTCCATATAGATCCATATGGAGAAGATCAAGTGGCATTGAGGTACTAACTTCCTTTTTGGTCTTGAAAGAGGATCATACATACTTTCCTTTTGCACACGCATCACACACTTTGTGATCCTTGAAGCTTGACTTGGGCAGACCACGAACTAGGTCCTTCTTGACTAGTTTGTTCAGCAACGTGAAACTTGCATAACCCAGCCTTCTGTGCAATAATTCAACATTATCATCAACAACACTTAGACAGCTGAGATCACCACTCTGCAGGGACTCAAAATCAGCAACGTAGATGTTTTTGTATCTTTTCACCACTAGCACCACTTCACTAGTCACAAGATTAGTGACTGTGCATATCTTTGACACAAATTCCACTTTATTTCCCTTGTCACATATTTGGAAGACACTCACCAAGATGTACTTCAATCCGTTGACATAGTACACATTTTCAATAGAGTAAAAGAGTGACTTCCCAATCCTTCCAACTCCTAGAATGTATCCTTTTTTGCCATTTTCAAAGGATACACTCCCTCCTTGCAGGGCCTTCAGTGAAAGAAAATCAATTGTATTTCCAGTCATGTGCTTTGAGCAACCACTATCGACATACTATTGTTGGCTGCCCCCTTCACTGCTCCTTGCACAGGGTAATTAAGGGTTAGATTTAGGGACCCAAAAGGTATGAATGAGATTTATTTTGGTCCAAGAAGGCATCATGCGTCTTTTATATGAGGGATCAGGTTCTTTAGAAATAGTTACCTTCTTAGCAAAAACTTTATTTTTCTGTTGATACTGAAACTTGGCCTTACAGGTTTCCTTAAAATGCCAGTATTACCACTGTGAGTGCAGAGCGAATTGTCAAGTATAGTAACGTACTTACTATGAGGGTTGTAGGGAGTTTTTTCCCTTTGGAACCCAATTCCCTGCCTGTTTCCCCCATTGTTTGTGTACATGGTAGTGATAGCATCATAGGACCAGGTCAGCTTGAGTGATTTTTTAAGATCACTCTTGACTCTACCTAGTTCTTCCTGAAGTTGTTTGTTCCTCTCAAGTTCAACACACAGACTAGATTTTACTGATTTTATCTCATCTTCAAGCCTAAGATGTGTTTCATCCACAAATTCCTTTCCCTTTTGAGGTATCTCATGCCTACCTTCTCCTTTTAGTTCCTCAATTGTATCCTTCAGATGTACAACTACTAGTAAAAGGTCATCTCCCTCATGTTCTATGTTAGCAACCTTTTCGGTTACGACTTATTTTTCTTTTTCAATACACTCCATGGTCTCTTTTAAATCGACTACAAGTACCACAAGATCATCTCTCTCATGTTCTTAGCTAGAAACCGTTTCTTTTAAAACTTCTTTCTCTTTCTTAACACACTCAATGGTCTCTTTTAGATCGACCACAACAACCACTAGATCATCTCTCTCATATTCTATGTTTGCAATTTTTCAGTTAAGGCATCCCTTTCTTTCTTCAAAATCTCAATGGTTTCCTTTAAATCTACCACAACGACTACTAGGTCATCTCTCGATTGTTCTGCTTCTCCTAATTCCAAAGTTAAAGCATTTTTATCATTTATAAGGATGTGGTATGCATCTATTAAAACATTTGCCAAAGGCATACGTTTTTTAGGAGAATAATACTTCATATTTCTTTGAACATCTAGAAAGTTTACCTCATCATCGTCGTCGTCATCTTCATCATCAGACTGTGCCATCAAACCAAAGATGGAGTCATACTCAGCTGCTTCACTTTCCACATCCATCATGGAGCTGTCACCTTGATCATCATCTTCTTCAGATTCACCGTGAGTCTCCCCATGAAGCAAGAGCTTGTTTCACAATATTGTCAGCAACATTTTTCTCTTGAAGCATTTGTCACGAACCGAGCTCCTCTTAGTTGCTTTGTCTGTGTTGTGTTTGTATTTATATTGCTTGAGGAGAGGACAATCCTTGATGAAATGTCTTGTCTTACCACACTTATGACACATGTCATGGTTTTTTGCTTGCTAGAACTGCCCCTTTTTGGAAGGCCTCCATTTCTGCGAACCATTTTCTGGAATCTTTTTGTCAGGTAAGCTATATCAGCATCTTCACCACCTGAATCATTGATGTCCATCTTGAGGACCAGGTTCTTATCCATTTTGGGATCTCTTCTCTCATTATCCTTCTTCTTCTTCTTCTTCTTCTTCCTCTTCTTCTTCTTCCTCTTCTTCTTCTTCCTCTTCTTCTTCTTCTTCTTCTTCTTCTTCTTCATTTCATAGGTTTTCAGATTGCCAACAAGTTCATCAATGGTTAGATTCTGAAAATACTTTGCCTCTGTGATAACATTCACCTAGATTTCCCAGGAACTGTGCAGAACACTAAGTATTTTTTTGACAAGTTTGTTTCTGGAATGATTTTTCCCAGAGAATGAAGCTCATTGATGATGAAGGTGAACCGAGTATGCATGTCCTGGATTGATTCATCATATTTCATCCTGAAAAGCTCATATTCTGTGGTAAGCATGTCAATCTTTGATTTCTTAAATTGGGTTGTCCCATCATGAGCTGTTTGGAGAGCTTCCCAGATCTCCTTAGCAGACTGTCATGCTGAAATCCTGTTGTATTCTTTAGGACCAATACCACAGACAAGAATTTTCTTTGCACGAAAGTTCTTTTCAATGGCCTTCCGATCAACATCATTGAATTCTTTGTTTTGGGGACTGTTACTGTTGGGTCACCACTGCTTTTTGTAAGAACAAAGGTTCCATCACAGATGATGTCCCATAATTATGAATCATCATCCATGATGAAGTCATGCATCCTAGTCTTTCGCCATCCATAGTATTGGCCATTGAATCTGGGTGGCGTGTAAGTGGATTGACCTTCTTCAAAGTTTGGTGGAACATCCATTATGATCCTTTTTAGGTGTTAGCCTAATAGAAAAAACCTGCTCAGATACCAATTGATAGAATTTAAGGGTCCACCAAACTATATAGAGAAACAAGTTGTCTATTAGTTTCCATAGAACACACACACACAATAGTAAGTAAATGACACAGAGAAGTTTTACGTGAAAAACTCCCAACTCACGGGATTAAAAACCACGACCTACCCTTGTAGGATTTCAACTTCACTACTGAGCAAACTTTAGATTACAACCTATTGTAACCTAGGAGTTAACCTCTTCCCTCACTAACTTGTAACAACCCTATTACAAACCACTTTGTAATAATTCTATTACAAAGACTTTACAACTCGACTAACTCTAGCCAAGACACAAACACAAGTGTTTATGATTTACAAAGGTTTCCTACAAAATGCTTCTAACTAAGCTAAGTAGGAATTGCAAGTAAAGAACTTTAGCAAAGGTACACCACAACTAAGAACATGTAATAACTCAATACAGGGAACTGGTCCATTGCTATGTTCTTCTTTGTTCTTGATGCTCTTGAGAATCGCTTGCCAGATGATTAATCATTGTGGAGAGTCCTTGAATGGATTCTTCAAAAAGTTCAAGTGATGTTTTGTCTTTGGTTTAATGTTAATATACCATTGGTGACATCATTTGAATGATGCAAGCATGTTTGATACATAATCATTCCCAATGAAGTTGACTGCTGCATTGTTTTGTACTGTTGCGTGTGCAGGTAACAACTTTACAGCTGTTGGAGAGTTGACTGGTACGATCACCAGGGGAACTGATGTCTATCTATTCCCTTGTTGATTCTTTGACTTCTGAAGAGTTGATTTACATCTCCAGCTTATGTCTTGTTATTTACACATACTTGGGGAAGTGTATCGGGTTCCTTATCTGATTCTTGGCATTAAGTTTGTTAGATAATCAAAACATAACAAGGTGAACATAACCTATCACAACTATTTGGCTAGGTACCGTGAGTTAAATTTGAGTCAAATCGTGTAAGGGGAAGACGTTTATATAAAATTGGATCAAAATCTAGATCCTTAAATAAAAAATAATTAACTATACATGTCTATTAATAGTCAAAAATAAAAAGTACATGAAGGGGGACACATAACTTTATAGCACATCTTTATTTATTTATAATATTTATTTTTGTGTATATTTTTGCATCAACTTAGTTTACAATTACATATTTTGGCACAATAAATAATATACACACAACCCTAGCAACACATTGTTTTATTCCTTTGTCTTATTTTCCAACATTATAATATTATATCCCTTCTTGTCTTTTAGCTTTCCATATTTCATAGAGAAAACATTTTCCCCATTTCTACAAACCTCTTATCAATTTGGCTCTTTTCTTGAACTTCAACATCTTCTAAACCCTTTTCATCCTCAAACTTGCTTGCTAAAAACTGGTACTCAATTTTCTCTTGATAAATATTCTTGATTAGAACCAAGTAAATGGATACTACAGCAATAGTAACCCCAACTAAATACCAACTAAATTGTATATTTATCAATGATTTTGCTCTTTCAAGGGCTTCAATATTATGGCATGTAACAACTTCATGACCATCATCTGATTTTAAAACACAACCTTTTGGAATAAACTCTGGGGTCCAAACCATGATTCCTGTGACAATAAACCAAATTCCTTGAAATATAATACTATAAGATCTGACAAAACTATTCAAGAAACTATTAGGAAAAGGAATTCCCAAAAGTGTAGTGACTAAAGTCACAAAAATAATTATTTGGAGAAGCCAATGATATTGTCCTTCAACACCCATATGGTCAGTTGAGTGAAGATGGAAGAGAAGAAATTCTTGGCCAAAAGCAATGGATGCAAGAAATTGTGTAAATCCATATTGGATTTTGGGTGAAAGTGTAACTTTGTCAAAGATGATGGAGAAAAGTGCATATACAAAGAAAGTTAGGGAGATGTTTGAATGTTCAAAACTTCTAAGATGATTAGATGGAATAGTTCCATCAATATCTAGAGGTTGGTGTTTTTCTGGACCTATAAAAAGTTCCATAGATATTGAAATAATGGTACCAAACATAATCAAGAAAAGTTCAAAATACCTTATTTTTGGAGTTGGAAACCATGGAATTGAAGTGTAGGATTTTGGGTGCAAAACATGTAATTTAATATGGTTAAGCAAATGCCAAATACCAATAAAAAAGAAACCAAGACCTGGTGCTACATGCCCTACTAAAGAGCCCATTTTTTCTGTTTTTTTAGGGGTTGCGAAAAGCTTATTTTTGGTTCTCGTTTGTAGGAAAAAATAGATTGGAGAAGAGTGGATATATATAATGGTGAGGAGAAGATAGGGATCCTTATTACAATAGGTGTAGGAAGCAGCGGCGAAACTAGGAATTTTTTTAACGGTATTCAAATTTAAAAGAAGTGAAAAATAATTTCTGACAAAGAGTGTTCAATATGTGTTATATACCTCTAAAACGTAATGTTATATCTATATACACAATGTAATTTTTTGATGAAGGGTGGTCAATTGACCAACGTTGTAACCATGTGACTTTGCCACTGATGGAAAGGTTGTAAACTATAAAATGACGTGATATAATCAGTGGTGGAACCAGAATTTTAATTAAGAGGAAGTAGACCTATGTAAGAAGCCAAGAAATGTTAATATATAATATATACATATAACAAAAATTATCTAGCTATACAGTTTAATTTTTGATGAAGGGGTGCCGGTTCTTAAATACACGTGACTCCGCTATTGGTTATATTAGGACAATATACGAATTATTTTCACTATCAATTTTCTGTAAAAGAAAATGGTAAGCAATTGTTTCCCCTATTTTCTTATGTACATAAGTGGGTAACTTCAAAAAATTTAAAAATAAGTAATAATTTGTATAGAGTCAGTAAAATGAGATAAGTGTGTCAATTTCTTTTAAGTTGTTGATCAATCACCTCTTCTCTTTTTTGCTTTTAGCACTTGATCAATACTACATAGTATATAAAAGATCTCGAATCTTACTAGACTCAAAAAGGCATTTTATTATTATAATAATTATTATTATTAGTAGTAGCAGCAACAACAACAACAACAACAACAACAATAGTAGTAGTAGTAGTATCATCATCTTCAAAAATACTGTTTGGTGTGTGTTAAATCCTTCAAGAATAGTATATTTTTGAAGAATCTGACACGAATACGATAACATTTTTGGGGAATCGTACAAACATAAATTATCATTACCATTTTGCCATGTTTTCATCATCATATATAAGAAGATTTATACAGTTATAGTCTTGGTGTGCCCATAATTCCAAATTTAAACTGTCATCTTTCTTTTGTGTATACTCCAAAGCTATCTATATTGTCGTGTGTTCTAGCTAGGAAGTTTCATCAAATCTACATTTCTACGTGTTTCTATTTTTTTTTTTTTAAGAAAATATTTATTTCATCTCGCACACCTCGTACTTTCACAATTTCGATTTTCCATTCGGATGATTTAAATTTCTATAAGATTGCTTTATCGTTCATAATATTTTATTTTATTCAATACCAGAAACAATTGAGATATTTTCTTATATATTAGGTGATGGTATAGTTGAAGGAAATAAACCTTATAGATATAGTCATTATTATAAAATAAGTTGAAAATTATTAACAACTTGATCCTTTTTAGCACTGGTCAATTCGTTCATAATTTGAAAGAATCCGGGTTCGAACCCCGGCAGCGGAAATATGTTTTTGATCATTTTATCAGTATCAAGTCTAGGAAGTTTTCTAAAGTAGCAAAATAAAGTATTCTAAGTTTTTTCTAGTTTTGATATTAGTAGTTTCTTGTTTGGTAGTAGTATTTTTCAACTTATGTATAATAATTACATACAATCAAACTTCTCTATAACAGCCTCATTTGTTTTGAATCCCACAAATGGGGTTTGGGGAGGGTGGTGTGTATGCAGACCTTACCCCTACCTATGAAGGTAGAGAGGCTGTTCCGAAAGACCCTCGGCTCAAGAACATAAAAAAAAATAAAGCAATAGAGAAACAATAGCAACGACAATGTAATACGACAATATAGGCTGAAAACACATATTATAACATAACATGAAAATTGGTTCTGGAAAAAGCTTGGCTTTTTATAGTGAAGTGTTATTATATAGGAATGATGTTATAAAGAGGTCTGACTGTATATTATTTATACACCATATTTGGTATTATCATATGTAAAAATAATACATAGCATTTTTAAGTGTGACATTCCTATTATTATTATTATTATTTTTTTTTATTTATCTTTTTTTTTTTTTTTAATTTTTAATTTTTTTTAATTTTTTTTTGGAATCTTGATTTTTTGCATTCGGCACTCGACTTTTGCAGCTAGTATAACAACATAACATGTAAAATATCATCAAAATATCATACTCTCATAACGTTACATGACGACTACACATAGCCTTTTGCCTGGCATTTTGGACAAAATGAAAATTTGCTACAGCAACAACTTGATATTGTCAATAAAATGCCACCTTTGTATGATGTTCTTTAAATTAAGAAGAAAATTCCTTGATCGTCAATTGTATACGATGTTCATATTCTGAGCATGTTTAGAAGAGACTTAATAACGGAGATCTTCTTTGACACGCAGACTTAGTTTTCATCAACCCAAATGTACCCGATATACATATATGGTAATAGTGATGCAAAATTGGAAAGAAGAATATGAGCGAGCTAGCGGCTTTCCTATAAGAAGGAAAACTCACATTCTCGTCCTAATGGATGACCAACCTATTAAAGTATCTTTCTGAATGAAGTGTTTTAAGTAAGTAATTAACGCATTTTACCTTGTTATAGACTAGTTTTTATGTGTGTATTACGGTTAATAATCTCTGAGAAAGAAAATTAAATATTTTGTTTTCCGTAAAAGAAAGAAAAAAAGCGAACTAAAACCAAATAACACGCACGTAACATCTTATAATTTGGATAGTTTTTACCTGTTGTATTGTATCGTATTGTTACTTTAAATACAATATTTATTTTGATTATTACTTAAATTTTATTATATACATCGTATCGTTAAATCCATCATTACGTAATGATGAAAAATGTCACTTTATGGAACAACCGATTTGGTGTGGTCGCGTCGTTCCCTTATTTTTTTCCCTCTCATCTTGCCCTTCCATATTATTAAATAATCCTATTTTATCATTTACCCAACCTTTTTATGTAATAATTCTACCTCGCACCTTATTTTTTCTTTATAATATTGCATGTTTATTTTTTTAATATTATTGGTTCATGACATTATGAGACAACAAAAAACGATATAATATATCCAAACATTGTATACATCAAAATGATACAGTACAATATAATACAATACTATACGAATATTATAAAATGATACATAACAACCATCCAAACAAGCTGTTAACATGATGCTTACGAAGTGAAAAAGAATAAAATTAAACAGATTATTTGTCTAAAATAAATAGAACAATAATTTTGCGTTTCTTTCCTTTATATGTGAACTTTTTTGTATGTGTGTGTGGTTAAAACATACTAATAGTAATAATAATTACAGATAGTGGAGCTCCTCTCCTAATAGCAAAAGGTTCTCAAAACGAACCAAAATATGACAAATAACAGTTTGCACTTTTTTTTACTAATAATTATTTTTTGTTGCTGTTGTATAATCTTCGACCTAAGCAAAAAAAAAAAAAACAAAATTGTGGCTGGCATAGATATTTGAGTCAAATTCTCGCTTCATTCCTCCCTTAATTTGATCTACAATAATAGGTAAATCTTCATAATATATCCGAAAAGTATCTGCAAAATAAAATACTAATAATTTTTTAATAATCAATTAAATTTCTGATAGTATAAAAATTCTTTACAGTAACAGTATACATACCTTAAATCTCATATGCTGTGAGTTGAATTCTGCTTCTCCAGAGGTGTCGTCTCGTGCTTCTCAATGCTATCATAGCTAAATTAATGTTATGTGTACATCTTTATTTTTAAAAGGCTTAGACTTGTTTTATAATTTTCTCTTATTTAAAAAGAAAATAAATTAATTTAAAAAATAAAGAAAAAGAAACACAATGTTGAAGAAGTTGAGACAAAAATTCATTACCGCGATAGGTGAAAGCTCGGGTAGATGGTTTTAATTGAAAATAAATAAATATCCAAAAGCCTGCACCATAAATATCCCTAAAAAAGCCACCATTTTTTTCCTTTGCAAATTAAAAAGATCATTTTTATGATATACTTCTCAATCTATAACATAAATAGGGACACATAAATAATTTAAGATTTGCATTAAGAACCACGAGAGGAACCTCTGGCGAAGAAGAATCCTACTCGGAACACACATATTAGGATCATCAAAAAGAAGAAAAGATGATGAATTTGAGTGCAGAAAATGAAGAGGAAATAGTTGTATTTATAGGGTTTTTGTGTGTGTGGAGATTATGATACTATGGGATTGTAATTAAATGGAAAAAATTTAATTAATATACTAAATGAAATTTTTGAAAAGAAACTAATTTTCTTACTTCAAATATATAGATTTTACGACAACAAGATCCTATATTAATCTAGTTCAAGATTTTTTCAAATCTATTTGATTCTTGAAAAGAGCTTTTCTTTTTTAAAGAAACATAATTAATTCACGTTACAACATATTTGAGTTGTAACGTAAATTAATTAGGGCATTTAAATTAAATTAGGGTAAAGATCCATACTCTCTCTTCTGTGGATACATAATCCTTTCCGACTATGATGTATGAAAAAGTGGGGCGTGATCTACTCATTATTTTTATATATTAAATGAGTGACTCTACTATAATCCTTTGGGAGACAAAGGCATGCATTTTTAGACATAAGTATAAATTATTAAGTGATCGAGAATTTTATCTTTTCCGCGGCCTTGAAAATCCAAAATTTGTATAGTTAGGACTTGAAAAATACTTATACGTATCTAGTATTTATTTATAGCAAGCAAACAATTTAATGAAAGAGCTACGAACATAGAACGCAAATTTATTTTGCTAGGACCTAAGTAATATTGTCCTCCCAAAATTAATTTCAAATCAAGTGCAGGCATTTTTGTCACAAAATTTCATGTTGGAGAAACTGCGCATAAAAGAATTTCAAAAGCGATCATCCAACTTTGAATTTTTTTTGGTTAAATAGAGGATATTTATATATATAACGACTAAACTAAAAAATACTTTGTACTGACAGTGTCGGGGTACTGTAATTCCCCCATTAATGCGATGTTGAGATAAAGTATCAATAATACATGCCAAAAATTTTCTAACAACTTTAGTTCCTAGGTGTAACGACCCGACCGGTCGTTTTGAGCTCTAGTGCGTCATTCAGCTGTTTGAGGCCGTGAGAAACTTCGTTTCAGGTATTATGACCCGTGGGCGTGGTCGGAATTGACTTTCGGGAAGTTTAGAGTTAATTTGAAAGAAAATTCTCAATTCGGAAGCCTTAAGTTGGAAGAATCAACTAAGATTGGAATTTTGAGTAAATGACCTTCGAATCAGGATTTGAAGGTTCCTGCAGATTCGTATGATGATTTCGGACTTGGGCGTATGTCCGGATCGGGTTTTGGATAACCCGGGAGCGTTTCGGCGTATATTATGGAAGATAACATTTTAGAAGAATTTCATAAATTTGGGCTGTAAGACATTTCAGTGTTATTGATGTCCATTTAAGATTCCGAGCCTGGGAATAACTCCGTATAGTGATTCTGGAGTTAGGAGCGCGATCGAAAGTGAATTTGGATGTCCGTAGGTCATTTTGAAGTCATTTGGCTAAAGATAGAAATTTGAAGGTTTTGAGAAATCCGACCGGAAATGGAAATTTTGATATCGGGGTCGGAATGCGATTCCGGAAGTTGGAGCAAGTCTGTAATGCCGAATATGACTTGTGTGCAAAATTTGGGGTCAATCATACGTGATTTGATAGGTTTCGACATCGGATATAGAATTCTAAGTTCTAAGTTCATTAAGCTTGAATCGGATTGCGATTCGTGATTTCAACGTTGTTTGATGTGATTTCGGGGCTCGACTAAGTTCAAATGAGGTATTAGGACTGGTTGGTAGGTTCATTGAGGTCCCGGGGGCCTGGGGCGTGTTTCGAATGCTCAACGGGTCGATTCGTGTCTTGTGAGGATTTACTGGTTTTTTTGGTGTGAGAGCAGCAGATATTTACACAATGCGATCGCATGAGAGGGTCCGCGAGCGCACAGTGCAATTTGGGAGGCTGCTGATTTTGGCTTATGCAATTGCAGGTAAGTGTATGCGATTGCACAGTAGAGGAAATGTGGGGGTTGCTGTTTTGGCCTATGTGAACGCAAGGGGGAAGCCGCGATCGCGGAGAAGGAAATTTGGAGGGAGCTGGGAATGGCTTGTGCGATCACATGAATGAGAGTGCAATCGCGTAGGGCAATTATGGAGGCAGCACAGAAGGCTTATGCGATCGCGGAAGCACAAATGCGATCGCATACAAGGATGCCTGGGCAGTGTATTATTTTAAGACAGAATTTGGGCCATTTCTTCATTTTTCACTTGGTATGAACGATTTTGGAGGAGCTTCAAGAGAGAGTTTTCGTCAAGGATCACAAGGTAAGTAATTCCTTCATGTTTCTAAGTTAAATACAAGGTTATTACATGGAATTATACATGAAAATTGTGGAAAAATTTGGAAAATATTGAAGAAAACCTAGAAATGGTATTTTGGATTTCTACCACGAATTTGAGCATGGAATTTAGAGTAAATTGCATATTTGAACTAGTATAGCTATGGGTAGAATATATCTACGAGAAATTTCGGATTCCGGACACGTGGGCCCGAGGGAATTTTGGTCAATTCACTGAGCAGGGTTGGGAAATTATATAATTTGGAATTGTTGCAAATATTAGAGTATATTTTCATTGGTTTGCCGTTAGTTGGATAGTTTTGGGGCGTTGTGCGTCCATTGGAGTCATCGGAAGGGCTTGGAAGCCGGTTATGGAATTTCGGAGCGAGGTAAGTCTCCTTTCTAACTTTGTGAGGGGGAATTGTCCCTCTAGGTGAACTAATTAAGTATGTGCTATTATCTTCGGGGGCTACGTACGCACGAGGTGACAGGAGTCCATGCGTAGCTACTATTATGCTTATGTCCGGGTGGTCTAGGACCCACAAGCATGCCTTACTGCTGTACTTGTTATCTTACCAGTAGTATTAGACCACTAATATGATCAAAATAGTAATTTAATACCTAAGAAGACTAGAGTTCATTTTCTTAATCATCTAGAAAGAGAATTGATTTCCTCTGTGGATAATTGTATACCTGATCAGGTTATATTACTGAATATTATTAAACTTGGCAAAAATGAATTTCAAAACAAAGATTTAAAAGCTATTTTTCGTGTTCCTTTAAGAAGAATTTTACCACTTTCCTGAATAACTGCCTCCTTGATAAAAATAGGATTTATTATGTGAATATGTGTACATATGAGCACCTGAGTCGCAGGTATGATTCACGAGTAGGATAGCCTTATTATTTTTATGTTGACCGCATTTCATGATCGATTCGCGAGCAGGGAAAAATAGATGCATCTATGGTTCGAGCCGTTCGACCCTTCGGCAGTGCACAGTTTATTATTGTTGGTCCGCGCCGTTCGACCCTCGGCATTGCTTGCGCATGATATTTATTGCGTATTTGCTATGATTTATATATGTTATCGGCCTAAGGAAGTTTAAACGGCCAGTTATGAAAAAGAAGAATTTATGTGTAAAATGTGAAATAAGCCTGATGCTTCTTATCCCTGATTATGATTTAAATGGTCAACTGAAATGACGAAGATCTTAAAGTGATAAATGTGGAAGAAGTTAATATTATTTATTCCTGATTTTTAATCATTTGCTTATGATATTCATGCTTAGTGTCTCACTTGAGTATACTTGATTGACCTCTAGTGAGTGTCTAATTCGACCTCTCGTCACTACCTCTCTGAGGCTAGGCGAACGACTTACTGAGTACACGTTATTTTCGTACTCATACTACACTTGCTGTGCGTTTTTTTTGCACAGGTACTTTCATAGCGATGTGGCGGATTTATAGACTTAGGCGAGCTGCATCATCCGGAGCCGATCCTCAGCTGACAGAATCTCCCTCTTATTGTATTTATTTTCGTTTTAAATTCCTTGTCCAATTTGTATTTCGGACAAGCTTTGTGATGATCGTATAAATTCTTAGAAACTGTTCATGCACTTGTGACACCGGGTTCTGGGACGTGTTTGGGTTATATTTGCTAAAATGGAACATTTAAACCATCGTATTTACTTAACGGATTTTATTCAGTATTATGTAATAAAGCGAAAGGTAAGGATTTTAAAAAAAATAAATGCTAAAATAAGAAATTTAACTTAACTATTTAAATGATTGGCTTGCCTGACAATGGTGTCTGGCGCCATCACGACCTTCTAGATTTTGGGTCGTGACACTAGGATGTCTGCCCAAAATACATCATTTGCAAACATCGGAGGAACTGCTAATTAGCTGGATCTTCCAAAAAAGCAAGGCTTTGCTGCCTCTTTTGCTATAGCATCCACCACCCTATTCTAATCCCTGTACGTGTGCCTCACCACGATCCTGTCCATCCATTGCATTAACAACCTGCATCACAAATCATGGGATCATATGTTAAGTTACATGTGAGTAGCATTTGGATTATTTCTGCCGAGTCTGTGTTGATGTCCAAAGGGATCCATCCATTTTGCTCAGCTAGTTGTAGCCCTTTTAGGAGAGCTTTAAGTTCAATCATGGTGTTGGTTGTATGTGGTATATTCTCCATATACCCCATAATCCAATCCCCGTTATGATTCTTGAATACTCTACCTATTCCTCCTATGCCTGGGTTACCCCTAGCGGCACCATCTGTATTCAGCTTATAATACCCTCTCCTGGGGGCCTCCCATTTCACAATGGTTTGGAAAGGCTTATTGATAGTGATATTTTTCACCACCATAAAGTATTCAGTTGCTTTAGAGATGGTGTTGGTGGTGCTGATTCTATCTTTTTGGTTGTTGAAAAGGTTATGACTCCTATTGTAACGACCCGACATGTCGTTTTGAGTATCTACACTTTGCTTGGTGTTCTGAGGGATTGAGTATCTCCGCATGATGTATTAAGACTTGTGTAAATCGTCGGTGTTAGTTTTCAAGTTATCCGAAATCAATTTGGGAGAATGAACTTCAGGATCTAAGTTCTAAGTTGGATCAAATTGACTAAGTTTGAACTTTTTAGCATTTGACCTCGGAATGGGGTTTCGTCAGTTCCATTAGCTCCCTTGGGTGATGTTGGACTTGGGAACGCGCCCGGATTGTAATTTGGAGGTCCGTAGTTGAATTAGTCTTGAAATAGCGAAAGTTAGATTTTGAGAAGTTTGACCGGGAGTGGAATTTTTGATATCAGGGTCGGATTCTGATTCCAGAAGTTGGAATAGGTCCGTTATGGAAAATATAACATGTGTTTAAAATTTGAGGCCAATCGGAGTTTATTTGATATGGTTCAGACGCTCAGTTACGATTCTAGAAGTTCTTGAAGTTTAGTTTGATTTTTCATGCGTTTTGGCGCCGATTCGTATTTTTTGAAGTTATTTTGATGATTTGAGCGCGTGATAGAGTTTTTGTTGCGTTTTTAGACTTGTGTGCATATTTGGTTTAGAGCCCCGAGGGCTCGGGTGAGTTTCAGATTGGTTTCAGAATGATTTTTATTAATTTCTGATTGTTGGTTCTGTTTCTTCGCATTTGCGATATTCTGGTCGCAAATGCGGTCATCACATTTGCAAAGGGACCTCGCATTTGTGAAGCCTGGGTAGCTGGGCGATTTTCGCATTTGCGATAAGGCTGCCGAATTTGCGAAAAGCCGGTCTTCGCATTAGCGACGTATTTCGTCACAAATGCGACTTTAGCAGAAATCCTTCATGTTCGCAATTGCCATAGTTTTTCCGCATTTACGAACCCCCTGTCTCAAATGCCACATCCACAACCTGTTAAGTGCTGAGGATTCCGAGTTTTTACTTTATTTTTTATATTCTTGAACCCTAGCTTCGAGGTGAGGCGATGTTGAGAGGGGATTTTCGTACCAAAAAATTGGGTAGGTATCTTTAATCAATTTCCAACTATATTTCATGATTTATTACAAGTTTTAACATCAAATTCATGGGAAAACTTGGGGATTTTGTCAAAGTTTTGAAAAATGAAAATTTGGGTTTTGAGAGTCGAATAAGACTTGGATTTGAAAACAAAATACATATTTGGACTCGTGAGGCTATGGGTAGTCAAGACCTACCCTTGGACCCGGGTTTAACCGGGCGGGACCAGGGTTTGACTTTTGTTGACTTTTTAGAAATTGAATAAAAATAATAGCTTTATTAATTGAAATTGTTTTCTCTTGCATTATGTAATGTATTCAAGTCGTCATTGGCAAGATTGAGTCGAGCAAAGGCAAATATGTAGAGGAACATGCTAAGTTGAGTGTTGAGTTAGCCGAATCGAGGTAAGTCTTTTGCCTAACTTTATTGAGGGAATTTTTCCTCTTATTTGCCATTGTTTTCTACATGTGGGGGTGATACATATGTGAGGTGACGAGCATATATGTATGTGCCGGGTTAATCATGCTCGGGGGTAGATGATATTATAATTGTGTTTTGTAGAATATGTAACTTCCTTGCTTTATGCCTCACTTGATTTACAGATATTAAGAACGTAGTATAAAATGTTAGAAATAAAGACCTAGCCTACGAACTTGATCAAACATGATAGAATTTTGGGAATACATTGATGTGTCTTGTTTGGTCATCTCTATGCGCGATCACTACTACATTGCTATGGCCGATATTTTGGGATGTTGGATTATATACCTGTGTTGCTAATGAATTGTGAGATTTGTGGAAGTACTTGAATTATATGGCCCTTGAGGGTTCGTTGAATCATTGTTGGCTTGTAAAGCAGTAATTGAGAACTTTGTTTGGAATATTCGTTGATCAGTCTCCTCGATGTTATATATATATATACTTCCTGCCTTGCCATTTTTTTGATATTCATATGGTTGGTAAGGAAGAGTTTAAAGAACAAAGGGTGGTGCCGTGCCATTTCATATTCATTATCATGTGAGAAAGAGTGTAAAGCACGAAGAATGATGCCGTGCCATTTTATATTCATTATCATGTGAGGAAGAGTGTAAAGCACGAAGGGTGATGCCGTGCCATATTATTGAGAGTAAAAGCACGAAGGGTGATGCCGTGCCATGTTATTGAGAGTAAAATCACGAAGGGTGATGTCGTGCCATGTCATTTGTGAGTAAAAGAACGAAAGGTGATGTCGTGCCATTGCATTTATACTTTTATACTTTTGTATCATTGTGAGGTCATGGCAAGAAGGGTGTTTCTGCGCAAGTGAGGATGAGAGACATGCATTATGTTATAATAATCTTTTCTTGTGTATATCTTCATTCTTGCCTTGAATTGTTACCATCGTATTTATGGTTCTCATGTGACTTATCGTCATTGTTCTGTCCTCATTCTCTATCTCAATCATTGTTGTGTCGCCTATGCCTTCTACTTGTTTAACTTGTAAACATCATGCCTACTTCCTGCTGTTATGATTGCATCCATGTCATATCTGTTTTATTGCACTTAGGTACGAGTCTTCTTCCATGTTGGCCATTCATGCTTTATTTGTTTCATTATAAATAACATGTACCGCTCTCCCCTTCTCTTATTTGTTATATCCACCTTCACGCCTTCATCATGCTAGTTAGTTGAAATTATAACCTCTTTTCCTAATTGTGGTCATTACCTCTGTGCTTTTTGCTTAGTCTGTTATTGATGTTCTTCTGTACATTCTCGTTTATTATTACTGCTTGCGTATTTCCTTCCTTGTCATTTCTATTATCGATATTTCTATCATTTGGTTGGTACTGTTTTACGCATATATGGTAAGGATGAGATAAATGCACGAAGGGTGTTGTCGTGCCGTTAGATTTGATGTCTTGAGTACTTCTTTCTCACTATAAAAGTTTGAGGTAATTCTTGTGGTTCATGGGCTTTCGTTCTAAGGAAAGGGCCGGTTACGATGTTGGAAACTGTTGAATTGTAATTCTTTCTGGTACTCTTTTATAGCTTTGTATGGTTACATTGTGTACTCTATTCTATTATCGTGTCGTATAGTTTTATTGCTAGTTTACATTATAAAGTTTATTAAATGGGTATCTTTTAACTAATTCTCGTCACTACTTCGACGAGGTTAGTCAAGATACTTACCAGTATATGGGGTCTGTTGAACTGATACTGCACTCTGCACACTCTGTGCAGACAATTGGAGTGGATCTTCTGAAGGAGTCGGGGGCTGACCCTGAAGATGTTCGACTATTCTGGATAGAAGCTGCCACTAGTCCTTGGTAGTTTTAGACATTATTAATCTATTCATGTAGTTTTCAAACAGATCGTGTGATTATTTATATTTTCTTTGAAAATTCTAAATCCTAGAAGCTCATGGTTCGTACTACCAGTTCTTTGGTAAAATTTGTAAAAGTTCAGATAAATCCTAATTTATTTTTCTTTAAGTTCATTTGGTTTGTTTCTTTTGTTAATTGGCTTACCTATCGGGTCAAGTTAGGTGCCATCATGACCTGTGAGTTTTGGGTCGTGACAAGATGGTATCACATTACTAGGTTCATAGGTTCTACGAGTCATGAACAAGTGTCTAGTGGAGTCCTGCGGATCGGTATGATGACGTCCATACCTATCTTCGGGAGGCTACAGGACATTTAGGAAAAAATTGCCTTTCTTATTTCCTTATCGTTCGACCTTGTTTCATCTTGAAACATATGACGTTCACTCTTTTCGATCTCTCATATGTGATGTTGTGTGCTCAATATTCTCTATGTGCCGACGATCGGTGAGATAGATTACGACGGGCTATGGATGCTTTATTATCATCACGATGTGTTGTCTTGCCTCAGAAGCAGATGCAGTGTTAAACCTTCTAGTCGTGCATTTGGGGTAAGAGGCGGGTTCAGATGTCTGGTTGGTAAGCATAGATTTGGGAAGATTCTCGGGTGATGAGGTGTTCAATTTGCTTATGGTACTTTGGGTTGCTGATGGGTGTTCTATGGCTTCGAGCTAAGTAGTGGAGACTGCTACTGACAATCGGATTTTAGGGCTGTCGCGCCCCTTCTTTTTTCGCGAAATCGGGTTTCGACATTTGACAACTCCTTTTGTGAGAAGGGAAAAGGAATTGGTTGTGGGAGAGTCAGTACCTAACGGTTTAAGGTGCGTTAGGGAACCTATAGCAATTAGCTCATATTATACAAGTTTTCATCACCAGAGATCGGGTAAGGGCTCAAATTACCTTGAGGGCAAGGTGTTAGGCACCCCTCGAGGTCCACAATGGTGGGTCCCGACCGAACATAACTTATGTAAATTAGATAAAGAAAGCAAAGGAATTATTTAATAGGGATGGGGGTCCTAAGTTTTTTAGCCTATAGGATCACCCCGTGCAACATAAATAATACTTCGTAACTCCCCCTAGAGGGGGGTGTTACTCATATTATTTAGCGGGAACTGACTATCATCTCCTGCTACGTGATTACTATCTTTAAGTTTTTTCCTAAAGCGCTCTAAAAAATTCTAACTCGTGTCCTATGCGTGCACTACCCGTCCCTTACCTATGGTCCTGGAGGCATTGGGACCTCTATTTTTGGATGGTTCTAGACTCAACTTAAGTTGCTCAAAATTGTAAAACTAAGCGACATGCAAAACATATTAGACTTTTCATACAAACAGATAAAGGCTCAATTTAACCCCCACACATAAGGCAGCAAATGCATGCAAAACATGTTGGTGTATTGACAATTTTGACAGTTAAGGACATTGGATCCTATAGACATGATTTCTACGTGATTCTAGATTTTAAACATGCTGACAGTAATTCCTAAGTGATTCTGTAATTGCCTACTAATTTTAATTAAAGTGTTTTGAACCTATAGGCAGGTTATCTAAGTGATTTAATCGACAGTTGACAACAGAAAAGCCCAGAATTATTACTTACTCCTCTAGGCATGCTTTCTAGTGGTAATTAAAAAGGCATTAGGCAGATTCCAGTTTTAGCATTTGGCACAAATGATAGTTATCCCTACGAGCGTGAGTTCTACGTTTAGTAATTGAGACTGTTTATTAATACCTAAAGACATGAATATTAACTAGGCAATTGTGACAATTGATTAAGGCCTATGAACATGATTTCTAAGCAAACAAATGTGAGTATAGTGTAATTCAAACCAGATTATTGTGTTTCCTATAGGCATGATTTCTAATCGTGTGAAGTAAAGTATTCAAGAGATTCACAGAATTTCTTTGAGCCAAAATGAAATCCCTATAGGCAGGTTTTCTAATCATGCGTGGCAGACTTAAACATTTAGACATATTTTAGCACACAATTTCAACAACACGGTACATAAAACCTATAGGCAGGATTTCTAGCATATAGTTTCAACAACACAATATAATCATATAGGAAGGATTTCTACCCAGTGAGTATGAATGTAAAAAAAAAAAAGGAACCTTTCCCATTTTACTAATACCCAGAGTTATTATTACAAAAATTATTACAGACCAAGTTAATGAATGAATCACAAAAGATAAGTAAACCTATAGAAAGCCTACAACAAGTCCAAATACACCTGGACAACCCAGGCCTTCAACCCATAACAACTCCAAGGCTCATATTCATGGATACACAATAACTAGTGGTAAATGATTCACCTATAGCACACAGAATCCATATCTCTAGTGTGTCAGAGTTCCCAAGGGCTTCAAGAACCCAAGGCAGTGCTCACACTAGAGAAAAAAAGATCAAAAATAGTTCCAGAGAGATTAGAAACCAAATCCCAATGTGTCAGAGTTCACAAGGGTCTTATATGGACCCCGAGCAGTGCTCACACTGGGGAGGCCAAGGGCAGAACCTAAATGGCCTAAGGATGGGGATCCAGGGTGGCCTAGGTAGCACATAAGAGGGAGGCAATGGCTAAGGTACATAATTTGAAAAGACATACTTGATTTTGGGAAGCAAACATAGCAGAGTTCAGAACACAGAGTGGTTGATAAAAAGGACAGCAAGACTTAAACACATAGGCAGAATTACATTAAAAGATTTAGGAAAACAAGTTGGCAAAGTTTACACAGTTTTTTATGCACAAAATGCATGATACTTAACAAGTTAAATCCTGAAAGGTCTAATTAGGCTAAGTGTACATACTAGTATTAAGGACAAGTTATGTTCACTCACATCAGGAAACAAACAACATTAGACATGGTAGGAGAAAATAAAACTTGATAATTACTCTAAAGTCAAGTAATTATTTGAAGGATTATGGAACCACACGAACTAAAGACATGCTAAAAGACAGGTTATCAGGGCACATGGATGACAAAAAAAGGGCTTAGCACTGGTCAAACACATCAAGACAAAACTTTGTAAAGATTCAGAACATTTGCACTTATAGGTACTCTAATGTTACTCTAAGAGATTACTACAATTCAAGGCAAGTGCAGAACTAACAAAGCTGCATACATGAAGCAATTTAGAAGGCATTAAGCTAAAACACTTAAGAGGATTCATATAATTCAAAACAAGCATAGACAGCCGCAGAACTAACAACATTAATTAGAGAACTAAAGAGACTCAAACAGACGTAAAGTTTATAGAACCATGCTTAAAAAAATAAACTTAAGCACACTAGACCATAGACACAAGTCACATATACATAAGAATGAAACGACAAGAGTACATAACTCAGCAGTTAAACGAGAAGTGCAAGAAAAGAACAAAAAACCACAATGTTCCGAATCAAAAATGAGAAGCAAAGCCCATAACTTAATGGCCTTGGCTTTCATCCGGCCAATACCACAATGTAGAATAAGAATAATAACAGAATTGAGTTTAAGACTAGTGAGGTTAATGATTTTCGAGTCTGTCTAGGGAAGAAAGGGAAAGGGTTTAAATAGCCTTAAACTAGGGCATGCAAATATGGAAATAATCAATTACATTGTTTAAGAAAAAGTTCGGAATACTATTAAGGCAAGTCAATACTCAAATAGGTCTAACTAAAGCATGTAGCCACAAAATAAGTAAATGAAAAATAGAATAATAATCGAAACCCTACAATAAAGTTAGTCGGAATACACATAGACAGATACCGAGGAGGAAATAAAAAATACAAAAACCTTTAACGGTTTTGGGCCCTAATTAGGGCCAATAATTTAGGCAAACAACATCACGAAAAATTGAAGGCAAAATATATGGAAGGTCTATATAATCAACCAAAACAAATTTTAGCCAGATCTGAGCCCTAATTTTAGGGCAAAAAATAAATTAGGAAAAGTTTTTAACGAAAATCACAAAAACAGATATACGAGAACATAAAAAAGGGTTTTAAACAAAAAAGTGATAAAAAATATAAACAGATCTGTAAAAGATCTAAACCCTAATATTTAGGGTAAATGAGAACAGATAAAAATCTCAGAGATTCGTACCTAGAGAGAGAAGACGAATACATATGAGAAAAAGGGGAGGGTTCGAACTGGATTTAGTGCGAAAATGGAGAGATTAGCTTGCCATGTTAGTCAAGCTACTAAATTATACCATAATTGAGTAGTCAGTTGTACGATAGAACTAATAAGGCAAGGAAATCCTCAAGGGGGGTCATATCCAGTGAGAATCAGAGGGGGTTAGGGGGTGAGAGGTGAGTTGAGAGGATTCAATGACGGTGGGTGAGAGGGAATGAGGGTAATTAGGGTTAGGGGCTAATATTTAAAGGGTAGGTTAACAAGGGGCCGTTGATCTTAGGAGATCAACGACCGGGATTTAAAATGGGAGTGGGCAGGTCAGTTGAATGGGTCGCGACCGGGTTAGGGTAATTGGGTCATTGGTTTTGGGCTAGGGTTATTGGGTTAGGAATTTTAGGTGTTGGGTTGGGTAATTTGGGTAGGAAGGATTTTGGGCTATTAGTTAAATACCCATTTTTAATTAATAAAATAATTCGTAAAAATGATAAATAAAATAGTAAAAATATTATTTGTGCATAAAATGGTTAATAACAATTATATAATACTATAAAAAATAGAAAAGTTATTTTTTGCATAAATAAAGTAATTATAAGTATATAAGGACTATTATTGTAAAATGTGCAATTTTAGCCTTTAAAATGCAAATGTAATTATAATAAATGCACCAAAAATATTTAAAATTTGGTATGAATATAAATTATGAAGTTAGATGATAAAATCATCATAAAATAATTCGTGATGCATTTAATGATTGTTTATCTAATAAAATATGGGAATAAATTGATTTAAAAATCTTTAAGATTATAGAAGAATTAGGAAAAATACTTGTATGTGTTTATGAGTCAAATTATGATGCATATGCTCTATTTTGAAAGTATATATGTATATTTGAAATACATGAGGGAAAAATTGGGTATCAACAGCTGCCCTTCTTTACCCGGGAAGGATGAAAGAGTTGTCGGGTAAAGAAATGATGACCGATTTTGACCGAATAGGGTGATTTGAAAGATATAGGCCGTAATCTGGCTTTGAGCTGACTACATATCCTTGGTCTTACAAGAATCAGGTCGTGTGTAGTTCTAGATTCAACGGTGAAATGAACCGTTGGAGTTATTGTAAGAGTGGACAGAATATTCCGGGTGGGATCAATCGGAATCTGAAAATGGTTATGGGTAAGTGAGACTGGGTAACGGATGATGATCCGTTACGTTTGAAATAATTGGAGGGTATGATCATCGAGTGAGAACTGGAGCATAGATTGCTCCCGTTAGGATAACAGTTGCTTCCGGATCGCATGCAAACTCAAAACACAATATGTGCATATTGATTTTCGTAAATTTAAACATGATGCAAATTCCCTTTGGACCATGAAGATTGTCTTTGGACGGTGAGGATGACTTCCTTAAACCATGACGTCCCGGGCCATGAATTGTGTGGTAAGAAATTCGCAGGCCATGAAATGATGTTCTCAGGCTATCAACATGGTGCCTCCGAACCATGATGCCTTTGAATAATGATGTGCAAGATTGAGAGATCCTCAGGCCATGGCATGGTTTCTTCCAGCTATGAGGATGATGTCTTCGGACTATGACGCCTTTGGACAAATTCGCTATATATCAGCCCATGAGATGCAGAGACATGATGCCAGAGATAATGATAAGACAAAGATTAGTCTTGCATAGAGTTGGGAGCAGAGCTTAGTCCCGAAAGAATACTGCAAGGTTTAAAATAGAGCAACATTTGTGTAAAGGGAGACAATGCTTAGTCTCATGAAAGGCTTGGGACAATGCTTAGTCCCATGTAAGGAGAAGGCAGTGCTTAGCCTCATGCAGTCGGGAGGCAGTGCTTAGCCTCATGCAAGGATCGAGACAGTGCTTAGTCTCATGAAGGCAGTGCTTAGCCTTATGCAAATAGAGAGTCATGGCTTAGCCTCGTGAAGGCAGTGTGTTGATACCCAACTTTTCCCTATATATTTTCAAAATAATGCATGAGCATCAACTAGCATTTTTCATAATTTTCTGTAATTTTAAAAGCTTCTTAATTAATTTATCCTAGCATTTTATTATCTAAACAATTACTAATTGCATCACAAATGATTTTATAATAATTTTATTGCTTAATTTTATCATTTATATTTATATTAAGCTTTAATTATTTTATGCATAATTATATTTATATTTTTATGTTATAATTGCAATAAATTTGCAATAATAGCCCACGTATGCATAATTACTTTATTTTTACACGAAAATGATATATTTTTATAATATTAAGTAATTATTTTTAATAATTTTCATGCATAAATAGCATTTTTCATCACGTATTAACTATTTTTATAAATTATTTTTATTAAATTAAATGAGTATTTAACATATAGCTTCTTTTATTAATTTTTTGGACCTTAGCCCAATAACTACCCCAGCCCAATAACCCATTACCCATTACCGATTACCCATAACCCAAACCCAATATCCAATTCTTATAACTCGCCCCAACCTAAGAACCAATCCTGGCCGTTGATCTTAGAAGATCAACGGTCCAGAAACCCCTTTCTCTTTTTAATTACATCCCTAATCCTAACCTTACCCCATTTTCACAAACCCGCCGCCTTTGAATCCCTTCTCTCCTCTCTTCCCTCTACACCCTATAACCCTAGCCCGCCGTCACAAATCCCCTCTTCATTCATGGGGTTTTCCTTCGATCCTCTGCCTTATCTGGCCTCATATCTCTATTGGTTGTGTGATTTCCATGTTACTTGATGTGAATCTCAGAGTCTCGAACCAAATTTGGTTCAAATGCTCTCATTTCTTGATTATTCCGTCTATGTTCACTCTGATATCTGTGAGTATGAACATCTCGTATTATTAGAGTTTCAAATCTCTGGTTCAAACCAGATTTGGTTCCCTTATGTTTATTTTCATGAACCTGGCTATTTTTCTGGTTCTGATGGATTTCTACGAAAAAATGTTTTAAACATTTAAATGTTTTCATCTCTAATTTTTTTATTTACTTTCTCGACTGATTTTTATTTAAGCTCCATTTATCTGTCTTTGTAGTTCCTAGGGTTTAGATTATTTGGCTATTTATTCTACTATTTTGCCTGTTTACCTTTAACTCTGTCAATTAAAGTGTTAATTGACTTACTTACCTAAATTAGGGTTTGAATTTAGTACCCGTATTTCCTTATTAAGTCTTTTACTTATTGTTATCTTATTTATGTACCCGTACTACTGGCTGATTTTGTGTTCTGACTCCTAATTGGTTTTGAAATTAGTTCTTGCCTTGTTTAACCTTGTTCTTAGCTACTGATTAATTCCGTGAAAGACTCTCGTTAATTTAAGTAGTACTTGCTATTAATTAATTCCTGTTAACCTTAATTGATTGATTAATTGATTTTTATGCCTTATTCGTGTGTGATTGGCTCATTACTTGCTTTACTCCATATTTATTTTATAAAAACCCTTTCTTTGTTCTGATTTCAACACGCTTAACAATCCCTTTCTGAACAATTTTTACAACTCTCAAGCTTTCTGTTTCTCAAAGAAACTTACGTTCTCTTTTTGTTCTACTGTTCTAATTTCTGCACTAGTTGACCGGCTAGAAGCCAAGGCCAGATTCTCTGGAATTTTACCTACTATTGCATTTCTGTTTGCTTTCTTCTCGAATGGTATGCCTTAACTCCTAGTATTTTATTCTGTTCTATATGCTTTATTCAACTAGTATATTTCAAACTTTAGCATGATTCTGTTTGCTATGTGACTGCCTAATTCCACTCAGTGATACTGTTAAGCTAAGATATCTTCAATAATATGAAACTCTTCCTAATTCAGTTCCCTGTTCTGAACTTTGCTAGAAACATGTGATCGATGTGTGGCTAATTCATGTGTTCTGTTTGTTTACTAACTATTTCTGTGCTTAATCCATGGTTGTTTAATATTAGCATCTAGCCTAATCAAAAATACAAACTTGTTTGAACTATATGTTGAACATGAGTCTTGTTTATTCTTTGGTGCAGTTCTGTTACTATTCTGTATGCACTGTTTTCCAAACTGTCCCCCTTACCCCTTATGTACTGGTTTTCAAACTTCTACTCTTAGTTATCTAGGTTCCTACCACCCCCAGTGTGAGCACTGCCTAGGGTCCTTGATACTCATCCGAACTCTGACACATTAGGGCTGGTCTTCCATCTTGTATGAACTGCTTCTTTAAGTTTGTCCTGGTGTGAGCATTGCACGGGGTCCCTGAGGCCCTTGGGAACCTAATTCTATGTGCCATGGATGGACCACCTATATACTTCAGACTTGCTTTGCTTGAAGGCCTGGTTTCCAGGTTAATATTGGGCCTATGAAGGATCTCTATAGTATAATGAACTTTGCTGTGTAATTTATTCCTTNTGTGTTGGTTCCTTATGTGCATGTTACTGTTCATGTAGAGATCCTGCCTATAGGATATTTTTCTTACTATTTGTGACTCTGAATCTTCAGGTTTTCGGCATATTAGAGACACTTCCTATAGATCTTTTGTTAATTATGCATTAGAATCCATGCTCATAGGATCTACACATATTTCCAATCTTAACGTGCATTAGTGATCATGTACATAGGATCATATTTTTATGAATTAATAAAATTTCCTAGTGACTTGTCTAAAATTCTTCCCATATGTGATTAATAGAATTCATTCCTATAGGGATTAAAAATCAGTTTCAACTTAGATATCATGCCTATAGGAGATATAAAAAATCAGTTTCTTCAATTTAGATACCACGTCTATAGGAAATAAACAAATAAGTTTCAACACTTAGAAATCATGCCTATAGGAGTTAATTAATTCTGCAAATTAGAAAGCATGCCTATAGGATCTAAAGAAGATAAAAACATGTCTGTTAAAATCAGTAACTCGCTCAGAAACCATGTTATAGGTCTATAATTAACAGTTATAGATGCCATGCCTATAGGATTCTGCTTTGGTTATCAGTTAGGCAAACCTGTAGGGTTTCTAAGGATTCTGGGCCTAAAACTGTGACATCTTGCAGCCTGAAATGTGCCGAGATTCAAAGCTTAATAAAATCAGTAGGCAAGCCACTAGGTCCCAATGCTCGTTTTAATAAACTAGTTTCTAACATTCTGTTTATGCCCATCTAGATATCCTGCCTATAGGATCCTAAATTAATGAAATTTGCTAATTGAACTGCGTGTATTTGTTGTTACTTGTGGAGGTTAACATGAGCCCCTTATTTGATCCTTACATGATAGTCCTATCTGAATTTTGTTTGTCACCTAGATTTTTCTCATTTTAAGAAACATAGGTTAGTCTAGAACTACCTTAAATAGAGGTCCTAAACACCTCCAGGACCATAGGTAAGGGACGGGTAGTGTACGCATAAGGCACGAGTTAGAAACTACTAGAACACCTAAGTAACAACTGAAAGATAGTAATTGGGTAGTAAAGGAAATGATGACCTGTGTGCTAATACTATGTGTAGCACCCCAACTTGGGGAAAGTTATCAAGTATTGCATGGAAATGATCCTATAGGCTAAAAAGCTTAGGACCCCTTTTAATTCATGGTTTGAAATAATAGTTGTCTAAATTGATTTATTTTCCTTTAAGACTAATTTTCTTAATTAAGTTCGGCCGGGACCCACCGTTGTGGACCTCGAAGAGTGCCTAACACCTTCCCTTCAAGGTAATTTCGAGCCCTTACCCGATCTCCGGTGATGCAAACTAGTTTCATGAGTTAACTACTCTAGGTGCCCTAATGCACTTTAATCCGTTAGGTGGCGACTCTTCAAATCCCATACTCCCATCCCGAAAGGAAGGGAGTTGTCCCAAAAACGTCGAAACCCGATTTCGCGAGAAAAAGGGGGGCGCGACATAGTGCTTAGCCTTATGCAGATAGGGAGGCAAGGATTAGCCTCGTGAAGGAATTTCTTAGCCTTATGCACATAGGGAGGCAAGGCTTAGCCTCGTGAAAGCAGTGCTTAGCCTTATACATATAGGGAGGCATGGCTTAGCCTTATGCAAGGATCGAGACAGTGCTTAGTCTCATGCAGGATGAAGGCGGTGCTTAGCCTTATGCAAATAGAGAGGCAGGGCTTAACTTCATGCAAGAAGAAGGCAATGGTTAGCCTTATGCTAATAGAGAGGCATGGCTTAGCCTCATGCAAGAAGAAGGCAATGCTTAGCCTTATGCAAATAGAGAGGCAGGGCTTAGCCTCATGCAGGATTCAAGATAGTGCTTAGTCTCATGCAAGGAGAAGACAATGCTTAGCCTAATGCAAATAGAGAGGCAGGGCTTAGCTTCATGCAAGATTTGAGACAGTGCTTAGTCTCATGCAAGGAGAAGGCAATGCCTAGCCTTATGCAAATAGAGAGGAAGAGCTTAGCCTCGTGCAAGATTGAGACAGTGCTTAGTCTCATGCAAATGGACGAGTATCAAATAAGAGCGAAGTGTTCTTAGCTGGAGACATATTTATGTCTGGCGGTTTTGTTGTTGTGACTATACTTATGGCGATGACCTATTCCTGCATCCAAACAAAATCTGTAAGTTTTGCGTGGAGGTTGGTTCGTGACTTTGTCTGCTTGCTTTGCTCCGCTCTGCCCGAGGGTTCTATTCGAGTTACCATGGGTAGCATTTGGCTAAAAAATAAAGTTTTTCAAAAGTATGCGTGTATGGTTTTCAAAATGGAGTAATATGCAGATTAAGAAATCAATTAGATTAGACAGTGACTGTGACGTTATCAGAGACATTGCGACCTCCTTGTCATAGAATTTTGAGGTTGATCTTCTGGCTGTTCTGCATGCAATGCCGTTGGCTGAACTTGCTTCAGAATTTTGAGGGTCCTCCTCAAAATTCTGCCCCAGTTTCTGATTATGGGGAAAAATGGAAATTTTATTAAATTGTGACTGAACCCATAGGGCTGCCTACGTATCCCCTCTTAAACGGGAATCAGGTCAAGCGTAATTCAATTACATCATATGAAGAAATGCAAATAGATTTACACATTATATCTTTTGAGTACATATGAATTGATAGGCTTTGGCCAAATCTCTCCGTCCATTTCTGCGAGTATGAGTGCTCCTCCTGTCAGTACCCTGTGAACCATGTAAGGACCTTGCCAGTTGGGTGAGAATTTCCCTTTGTATTCATCTTGATGTGGAAAGATCCGTTTTAACACCAGCTGCCCCCGTGTAAACTGTCTAGGTTTGACCTTTTTATTGAAAGATCTGGACATCCTGTTTTGATAAAGCTGACTATGACACACTGTATTCATTCTTTTTCCATCTATGAGGCTAATTTCTCATAGCGTCTCCTTATCCATTCTGCATCATTGAGTTTGAGTTCTTGTATAATTCTCAAGGAAGGAATTTCTACCTCGGCGGGGATGATGGATTCAGTGCCGTAAACCAATAGGTAAGGAGTTGCTCCGATTTATCTGCGGACTGTGGTACGATATCCTAATAAGGCAAATGGTAACTTCTCATGCCATTGCTTGTGATTCTCTACCATTTTCTTAGTATCTTCTTGATGTTTTTGTTGGCGGCCTCCACGACTCCGTTCATTTGAGGCATGTATGTTGTGGAATTCTTGTGCTTGATTCTGAAAGTTTCACACATGGATTTCATCATATCATTGTTGAGATTAACAGCATTGTCAGTGATGATGGACTCTGGAACCCTGAATCGACAAACAATATGATCCCTGACAAAGTCTACAACAATTTTCTTGGTTACAGCCTTGTAGGATGCAGCTTCAACCCATTTGGTGAAATAATCAATGGCCACTAAAATGAACCTGTTCCCGTTCGAAGTAGTGAGTTCGATTGGACCCATGACATCCACTCCCAGGTGGAAAAAGTCCAAGGTGCACTTGTTACATTGAGCTCGTTTGGTGGCACCCGTATCATATCTGCATGTATTTGGCACTAATGACACTTCTGGACATACCTGATGCATTCTGTTTCCATAGTCATCCAAAAATATCCGACTCTGAGTATCTTCTTGGCTAGGATGAAACCATTCATATGTGGGCCTGAGGTTCCGACATGTCTTTCCTCAAGCAATTTGGAAGCCTCTTTGGCGTCAACACACCTTAATAGACCTAGATCAAGAGTTCTTCTATACAAAATTCCTTCGCTTTGGAAGAAATGGTTGGACAACCTCCGAAGTGTGCGTTTTTGAGTGTGGATTGCTTGATATAGATATTCTCCTTTTGCCAAATATTTCCTAATATCGTGGAACCACGGATTTCCATCCGTTTCTTCTTCGATGTGAGCACAATAAGCTGGATGATAATGGGTTCTCACCGGAATGGGATCGATGAAATTCTTGTCTAGATGTTGTATCATTGAGGACAAAGTGGTCAATGCATCTGCAAATTCATTCTGGATTTTGGGGACATGTAGGAACTCTATCTTCGTGAACCTCCTCATCATATCTTGTATGTGATGAAGATATGGTAGTATCTTGGTATTCTTTGTAGCCCATTCTCCTTGTACCTAGTGCACCAGCAGGTCTGAGTCACCAATCACTAGTAATTCCTGAACATTCATGTCGACAGCCAAATTGAGCCCTAATATGCAGGCTTCATACTGCGCTATATTGTTGGTGCATGGAAACCTGAGTTTTGCAGACATTGGGTAGTGCTGACCAATTTCTGATACCAGGACGGCGTCGATACAAACTCTTTTGAAATTTTCAGCTCCATCAAAAAATAGTCTCCACCCATCGTAGGCTTCAGCAATGTCTTCTCCTACGAACGTTACCTCTTCGTCAGGAAAATAAGTTTTCAGTGGTTCGTATTCTCCTCCTACAGGATTTTTGGCAAGATGATCTGCCAATGTTTGTCCCTTGACTGCCTTCTGAGTTACATAAATGATATCGAATTCACTCAACAGTATTTTCCACTTGGCCAGCTTCCCTGTATGCATAGGTTTCTAAAATATGTACTTCAGGGGATCCATCCTTGATATGAGGTACATGGTATAGGCACAGAAGTAGTGCCTCAATTTCTGAGCTATTCATGTTAGAGCACAGCAGGTACGTTCCAGCAAAGAATACCGTGCTTTATAAGGTGTGAACTTCTCACTCAGATAATTATGGCTTGCTCTTTTCTCCCCGTCTCGTCATGTTGTCCCAAGACACAACCGAAAGCCCCATCTAATACGAAAAGATAGATTAGTAGTGGTCTACCAGGTTCTGATGGGACAAGGACTGGTGGTGTAAACAGGTATTCCTTGATTTTGTCAAAAGCCTTCTGACAGTCCTCAGTCCAGCTCGTTGCGACATCTTTCTTTAGCATTTTGAAAATTGGTTCACATATCACCGTGGATTGTGCTATGAAGCGGCTGATATAGTTGAGACGTCCCAAGAAACTCATCATGCCCTTCTTGTTCTTTAGTGGCGGTAACTCCTGGATAGCTTTGACCTTTGACAGGTCCAACTCGATTCCTCGGCGGCTGACAATGAATCCTAACAATTTTCTGGCAGGAACTCCAATGGCACATTTTGCAGGGTTCAACTTTAGATTGTACCTCCGCAGCCGGTCAAAGAACTTTCTCAAATTTGCTATGTGATCTGTGGTTTTCTTGGATTTGATGATGACATCTTCCACATATACCTCTATCTCCTTGTGTATCATATCATGGAAAATGGTCGTCATGGCCCTCATGTAGGCGACCTTAGCATTCTTTAGACCGAATGGAATCATTTTGTAGCAATATACTCCCCGCGGTGTAATGAAGGTTGTCTTTTCTGCGTCTTCTTCGTCCATCCAAATTTGATGATAACCCGCGAAGCAATCCACAAAGGACTGAAGCTCATGCTTGGTGTAGTTATCAATCAGTATATGTATATTTGGTAGTGGGAAATCATCCTTGGGACTTGCTCTATTTAAATCCTGATAGTCGACACACACCCTGACTTTCCCATCTTTCTTCGGAACCGGCACAATGTTGTCTAACCAGGTTGGGTACTCAACTACCCTGAGGAATTTGAATTTGATCTTCTTAGTGACTTCTTCCTTGATTTTTAGGCTCATTTATGGTTTGAACTTTTCGAGCGTCATCTTTACTGGAGGACATATTGGATTGGTAGGCAATTTATGAGCCACTATGGATGTGCTCAAATCGGTCATATCACCATACGACCATACGAAAATGTCCTCATATTCTTTGAGGAAGTGAGTGTATTCTTCCTTTTCTGACAGTGACAAGTGGATGCTTATGTGAGTTTCGTTGATGGTTTCAGAATATCCCAAATTTACTAACTCAGTCTCGTCCAGGTTGGACTTAGGTTTGTTCTCAAAGTTCTCAACTTCTCTGACGATCTCTTCAGGTATAACCTCTTCTTCTTCTATCTCTTCCGAATCACTATCCTTCTATTGCATTGTCTCATTACATGTCACAGTCGTTGGTTCATCAAGGTAAAAAATAGTAATGTTGTAGAGGAAAAATATGAAAGATAATGATAACAAAACATCAAATTATTGATAAAAATGCTAAAAATTTGAACAAAGTAGAGTTTAAATGACTTCAAACTATGTTTTCCAAAACAATATACTAAAAGAAAGATTTTTTGAAACATAATGCTCAAAAGAATTGTTTTTCAAATAACGCTAGTACCCATGTTACCTCGGGACTCGTCTGGTCCTGGATGGTGTGGCAGTCCAATTTCTGAGAAATGCTCCCCTCTCCATTGTTTGAATGATAAGGTCTTCTTCCTCCTCCTCCTCAACTATCACGTTGCAATCCATATCTTTATATTTCAAGAATAGGCCCCTTAGCCCCGCCAAAGCTTCTTCATCTCCAGATCCCCATATTGTATCGGCCTGATGAACGGATTGACTCAGATGTGGCACTGACTGCTCAAGAGGGTAAGAGGGACCACGCCATGGCAGTGACCAATCATCATATTCTTGCCAGGTATACATATATCCAAGCCCAAAAGTTGTACCATGAGGTTTCAGCTGTATTGTCTTGGTAATGCCTTGGAGTTTCTTCCCAAGTCCTTCGCCGGGTTCATACCCCGACCATGCCAGTATGCTTTCTATTTTTCTTCTCCACTATTTATCTTTCTCAATTGCATTGACATGCTCGATGCGGTGATAAGTCTCCTTGCCCAACTTCCTTCTATTTTCCACGACCGGAACAATTTGATTGGTATAAATGGGATTGCTCCCATCTCCATGAATGATTACTTCTTGATGATTCCATTCAAATTTCACAGCCTGGTGCAAAGTGGACGCAACAGCCCCATCGGTATGTATCCAAGGTCGTATTAACGGCAAATTGTAGGAGGCGGATATGTCTAGCACCTGAAATTCAACATCGAACCAAGTGGGACGCATCTGCAAGCATAAATTGGTTTCCCCAATTGTGGCTCTTTGCGACCCATCGAACAAGTTCACATTCTTAGTCCCTGCTCGTGTTTCATGCAAACCCTTGCCCAACCTTTTTAGAGTTGTCAATGGACAGATATTGAGGCTGGATCCTCCGTCTATCAAAACCCTGGCAATGAATTTATCCTCACATTGCACTGTGATGTGTAGTGCGCTGTTGTGGTTCAATCACTCTGGTGACAACTCATCTTCGTGGAAGGTGATCTTGTGGCTCTCCAGCACTTTCCCCACCATGTCAGCCATTTCCCAACTGGTGATATTGTTGGGCACGTACGCTTCATTCAACACCTTCATTAGAGCATTCCTATGCGCCTCAAAAATTTTCAGCAGTGATAGGATGGATATCTGGGCGGGAGTTTTGTTAAGATGATCTACCACAGAATATTCCCTTGCATGTACCTTCATCCAGAGATCATCCGAACCGGTTTCAATGATGGGTTGTTTGGCAGTGTCTTCCTTACTTGTTCCTCCCAATTCTTAGGTGTATAGATTCTTCCAGTTCTGGTCATTCCTTGTGCAGCACCAGACTCTTCCCTTTTTGTTTTCCCTTTCCTCCTAGCTTCGACAACATAATCCCACGGTACGGCATTGGATTTAAAGGGCAGTGTGGATGCTACCATCACAGTGAAGGGTGTGGTTACTTCTACTTGAAGTGGATCAGGTGTTGCTGCAGGTGTTGTCACTTCGATTTCAAACGGAGTTGATGCCGATATCTCAACTTTGACTGGTGGTTGTTCCTGTACTACAATAGGAGTGAGTGTGACTGCAGGTTTCTTAGGGTCATCGCCTTCCCGAACAAGCCCAATTGACCGTTCAGGTTTCCATTCTTCATCAGTTTCTATCACATTTACTCCTTCACCCCTATGGTCCGGGAGAAGGTTGTTGCGGACATTGGGCGCAACTTTCCTTGCTTGTTCGACTTTGGTATCAATTAATGTCTGAATTTTGTCTTTCAGAGTGTGGCATTCATTGATGGTATGTCCTTTCATGCCGGAATGGTATGCATATGTTTTGTTTGGGTTGACCCACTGGGAGGATTTTTCCATGGCAACAGCGGGAATAGGGGTGAAAAATCCGACAACCTTTAGTCTTTCATATAGTTGGTCGATGGGCTCAACAATAGGGGTGTATTGTCTGGGTGGTCTGCGATCGAAATTGAGTCTGGGTTTTTGATAGTTTTGACGAGCTGGAGTTGAATGATAATAGGCTGGTCGAGTGTTATAGGTGTGATAGGCGGTAGCAAGTTGAGGATATCTGGGAGGTGAAGGATGATATGTAGGTGGAGATGTCTAGTATGTGAGTGGAGATTTTGGACCTTGGGCTACCATTACCGCTCATATTTCTTTCAACTTTGATATACCCCCTGAATGTAATGCTTTGTTCGTAGCCTACAATGCTTCAAAATTGGTTACCCTTCCGCTCTTGATCCTTCTTCAATCCTTTCCCCGAGTTTGATGATGTCGGAGAATTTGTGATTCTCGATGATCATTAACCTCTCATAATATTTTGGATCCTGGACCCTGACGAAGATTTGTTCATTTGCTCTTCTTCCAATGTCGGCCTAACCTTTGCAGCTTCTGACTCCATCGAGTAGCATACTCGTGGAAAGTCTCCGTTGGTTTCTTCTTGAGGTTCTGTATATAGAAGACGTCCGGTGCATTTTATGTGTTGAACCTGAATCGATCCATGAAGTTTGATTCCATGCTTACCCTATTAACCCACTTCTTGGGATTTTGACTGATATACCAAGATAGGGCGTATCCAGTGAGACTTCTCATGAACATCTTCATGCGAATCCTTTCATCCTTCCCAACTCCCATGAGCTTGTCACAGTATGTCCTCAAATGTACTTTCGGGTCACTTGTTCCATCAAACATCTCAAACTTAGGAGGTTTGTAACCCTCCGGCAGTTCTACGTCTGGCTGAATACATAGATCCTCATAGTTCAGACCTTCAATCCCTTTGCGTCCTTCAACACCCTCGACTCGGCTTGTGATCTTCTTGAGCTCCTCTAACATATTCTTGATGAGCAGGTTCTTCTCGGTGGATTCTGGTATGTATGAGGTTGGTTTAGTGGAGTGGGGTAAGGTTTCTACGTATATGGGATTGTTTTGATGGATGCTGGGGGTTTGAATGTAGTGATGGTCATTAGCTGAATTTTACGGATCGGGGATATGTTGTGGGGTATGTTGAGGATTATAGAAAGTGTTGGTTTGCAGGTATTGAGTCGGGAGATATTGGTGTTGAGGAGGGGTTGGTACTAGTAGAGGATTGGGATTTTGGGGAGGTGTTGCGTATTGATGAGGTGCGGGAGGATTTTTGCGGACGTTGGTTTGGTGTGTTTTGAGGAGGTACTGGGTTTTGAGTGTTTCGTTGGTTGATTTCTGGGACGTTTAAGGTGAGGGAGAGGTTTGCCAAGTTGTGGACTCGCTCAAGCTCCCCTTGCAATTCTACTATCTTCTGCTCCAACCGTAAGACCAAATCATTCTGTGCCGGAGTACTCAGACCGTCTGAAGTCTCAACATTCTCTACATATGTGGCGTTGTCTTTCCTGACACCACTCATATCATCCATTTTAGATTTTCCCTTATTTCTTGGATCACTTGGAGGAGGATGAGGTGGAGGGCCTCTAGATCTGGTGTTATATGCGGATGATGCCAGTATGTGCGAACCAACCTTAGGGGATGGGAATAATCAAAAATAAAGAAAACAAAAAGGTAAACAAGTCAGTAAGGATTCTGAAAAGGTATTTGCAGTATTTAAACACGTATTGCGGAAATATAAATGCACGTCCTAATTTGGGACCCTCGTTGTGCCCGAGGTAGGCCTAGCAACATGTAGATTTAGAGAAATTTAGTGCCGATAACTGCCTCATTTCATTAATGTAGTAAATAAGACGAACCTAAAGCGACAATAAGTAAATGAGTCACTACTGGCATTTGCATTATTACATTCAAATTCTAAAACGACTCTAAAAAAACAAATAATCCTAATCTACTTGGTCCTAGAGGGACCTTCTCCAAGCTTGACCTTCTTGGATCCGTCAATCAGATTCCCCAGGTCGCGCATGTCCAGCAATAGATACGCTCTTGCTAGGTGTCCTACTTCATTGCCCTCTGCATTCTGACAATCCGCGACCCTTTTCATCATCTTCCCTTCAAGATCCATCAAACCCTGCTCTAAATACTCCAACCTTTCTGTTGACTTTGTAGCCATTTACCTCCACTCATTAATTGAATCCATGTCAATCTTGTGCTTTTCCAAATGCCTGGCCTTGGACTCGAGGACTCTTTTGCGTAGCCTCTTATCCTTCACATGTTCTTCAGCAGCTTCATCTATGACCTTGTTTCCTTGACCGACCCCTAGCTCGACTATTCCTGCTATGCTATCATCTAACCATGATGGGTAGAAGTACACATGACCTGCGTGGTGTCGATCTGGCTCGATGGTATCCTTTTCCACAATAATCTTCAAATTCAATATGTGCTGGGCCTCACATTTGTATGGAATGACATCGTCTTGAAAATCTTCTTTGTAATGACCCATTTTGAAGACTCGCGATATGACTTGTTTTCTGCTAGCTTGTCTCATGACCCTGATAGGAAAATAGGGATATATGCATCTTAACCCAATCAAAACCAAATGCGGAACATTCCTGGATCTGATGATGAATTCATTAGTAGGGAACCACTCCAACATCCAATGAATCTTGTCCTCGATCAGATTGTTGAAAAACTATACCCATTCTATAGCATTCTCTGGTTGTGCAAACCTGTTTGGGATGAAAGTCATTCTCTTCGGATGGTGGAAAGTTATGTGGCCATTCCATGGTCTTCGTGGGAATTATTGGCGATATTGTCCTCTATGAAGTTGTTCCAACAACAAAACCTGCAGCAGCAAGTTACACCCCTCAAAATGTATGAACTCCTTCTTGCAGCGATCCAGAGCTCGGTACATTTCTGATATAATCATTGGAACAATAGTATATGTTTGTCCTTCGATCCCTTCCATTAAAGCTTTGGTTACCATGGCCAACCTGGTGTGAATCCTGTCCCCTTGGCTTGGAAACACTATCATACCCAGAAAACAGATGATGAATATGAAAACCCTACGATGAGTCCAACCCAGGGAAGTGATGGAGAATTCGTCATGAAAAATGCGATAAGATTTGCTGTGTCCATATCGTTCGTAGAGGAAGTCAAAGTCTATGTAGGAATTCTTCAAGAATGCCAAGTCATCATTCTTTCTCAGGCCCATCATTTTCAGAAACCCCCTGGGAGTGCGATTTTCTGGAACCAACAAGCTGGAACTATCCCAGGGTAATCCAGCGAATCCTCCTATTTCCTCCAAGAGAGGAGTCATTTCTATATTGCCAAAACGGAATACAGCCCTTTCATTATCCCACAACATGATAGCAACCTCAAATAAACAAAGTTAGACCCATTCCCTCTCCGGGGTTGACTACTTACACATTAACGATTAGCATATCGGCATTTTTTCTCCAAATAATGCACATATCGTGATTGTGCCCGTTGGGATTATGGAAATCCCGGTGGGCTTTTGACAAGGCTTTATTAGAAGGTTATTATGCGGATAACATATTAACGTATGCTAGGTTTGATAACGATGCATGTACAGTTATTGTCATAATAAGGTTTCTATAGAAGTTTAGACTGGTACCCCCAAGCGGACAACTAGAGAAGGAAAGACACGGAACCGTAGACTGCACCGCTGATCGACTTGTTTTACTATAAATAAGCCTTTCCAAATTCAAAATGGGTGTCACACCTCCTTTTTTATACGCCCCAAAGGGGGTATGGGAGTTTTTCCAATTAAA
>ML306682.1:2500-16734 GCA_005239505.1 Nicotiana paniculata
GCTCCCTAACAAGGCGTCCGGCCTGGACCATGGCAGGCGATAATATATGCACGACTGCGGGAATTCCAGTTTAATTGCCATAAAATGCCAAAAAATGTAACTTGATCATTTTGAAACGTAGGTTATGGTTCCTTGGGCCATATTTAATGTCCCGGAAAAATATCATGCGACCCGGTACCGGCTCCCTAACAAGGCGTCCGGCCTGGACCATGGCAGGCGATAATATATGCACGACTGCGGGAATTCCAGTTTAATTGCCATAAAATGCCAAAAAATGTAACTTGATCATTTTGAAACGTAGGTTATGGTTCCTTGGGCCATATTTAATGTCCCGGAAAAATATCATGCGACCCGGTACCGGCTCCCTAACAAGGCGTCCGGCCTGGACCATGGCAAGCGATAATACAGGAATCGCCATAAAATTCCAAAAAATGTAACTTGATCATTTTGAAACGTAGGTTATGGTTCCTTGGGCCATATTTAATGTCCCGGAAAAATATCATGCGACCCGGTACCGGCTCCCTAACAAGGCGTCCGGCCTGGACCATGGCAAGCGATAATACAGGAATCGCCATAAAATTCCAAAAAATGTAACTTGATCATTTTGAAACGTAGGTTATGGTTCCTTGGGCCATATTTAATGTCCCGGAAAAATATCATGCGACCCGGTACCGGCTCCCTAACAAGGCGTCCGGCCTGGACCATGGCAAGCGATAATACAGGAATCGCCATAAAATTCCAAAAAATGTAACTTGATAATTTTGAAGCGTTGGTTATGGTTCCTTATGTCGTATTTGATGTCTCGGACAAATATCATGAGATTCGATACCGGCTTCGTACCAAGGAGTCCGACTTGGACCATGGCAGACGATAATACATGCATGATTGCGGAATTCCAGTTTAATTGCCATAAAATGCCAAAAAATGTAACTTGATAATTTTGAAGCGTTGGTTATGGTTCCTTATGTCGTATTTGATGTCTCGGACAAATATCATGAGATTCGATACCGGCTTCGTACCAAGGAGTCCGACTTGGACCATGGCAGACGATAATACATGCATGATTGCGGAATTCCAGTTTAATTGCCATAAAATGCCAAAAAATGTAACTTGATAATTTTGAAGCGTTGGTTATGGTTCCTTATGTCGTATTTGATGTCTCGGACAAATATCATGAGATTCGATACCGGCTTCGTACCAAGGAGTCCGACTTGGACCATGGCAGACGATAATACATGCATGATTGCGGAATTCCAGTTTAATTGCCATAAAATACCAAAAAATGTAACTTGATAATTTTGAAGCGTTGGTTATGGTTCCGTGGGTCATATTTGATGTCCCATAAAAATATCATGTGATTCGGTACTGGCTACGTACCACGGCGTCCGACGTGGACCATGGCAGGCGATAATAAAGGCACGACTTGGCAGAATTCCAGTTTAATTGCCATAAAATGCCAAAAAATGTAACTTGATCATTTCTAAGCGTTGGTTATGGTTCCGTGGGTCATATTTGATGTCCTGGACAAATATCATGCAATCCGATGTCGGTTCTGTACCAAGGAGTCCGACCTGGACCATGGCAGGCGATAATACAGGCATAACTGGCGGAATTCCAATTTAATTGCCATAAAATGCCAAAAAATGTAACTTGATCATTTCAAAGTATTGGTTATGGTTCTGTGGGTTGTATTTGATGTCATGGAGAAATATCATGCGATCCGGTATCGTCTCTGTACCAAGGCGTCCGGCCTAGACTATGGCAAGCGATAATAGAGGTACGACTGGCGGAATTGCAGTTTAATTGCCATAAAATGCCAAAAAATTTAACTTGATCAGTTTGAAGCATTGGTTATGGTTCCTTGGGTCGTATTTGATGTCCAGGACAAATATCATGCGATCCGGTACCAGTTCCGTACCAAGGCGTCCGGCCTGGACCATGGAAGGCGCTAATACAGGCACGACTGGCAGAATTCAAGTTTTATTGCCATAAAATGCCAAAGAATGTAACTTGATCATTTTGAAGCGTTGGTTATAGTTCCTTGGATCATATTTAATGTCCCGGACAAATATCATGTGACCCGGTACCGGCTCCGTACCAAGGCGTCTGGCCTGGACCATGGCAGGCGGTAATACATGCACGACTAGTGGAATTCTAGTTTAATTTCCATGAAATGTAACTTGATCATTTTGAAGCGTTGGTTATGGTACCTTGGGTCGTATTTGATGTCCATGACAAATATCATGCGATCCGGTACCAGCTCCATACCAATGCGTCCGGCCTGGACCATGGCAGGCGCTAATACAGGTACGACTGTTGGAATTCCCGTTTAATTGACATAAAATGCCAAAAAAAGTAAATTGATCATTTTGAAGCGTTGGTTATGATTACTTGATGTCCCCCAAAAATATCATGCGACCCAGTACCATCTCCGTACCAAGGCGTCCGGCCTGGACCATGGCAAGCGATAATACAGGCACGACTTGTGGAATTCCAGTTTAATTGCCATAAAATGCCAAAAAATGTAACTTACTCATTTCAAAGTGTTGGTTATGGTTCCTTGGGTCATATTTGATATCCCAGAAAAATATCATGCGATCTGGTACCGACTCCGTATCAAGGCGTCCGGCCTGGACCATGGGAGGCGATAATACATGCACGACTGACGGATTTCCAAATTAATTGCCATAAAATGCCAATAAATTTAACTTGATCATTTCGAAGAGTTGGTTATGGTTTCTTGAGTTGTATTTGATGTCCAGGAAAAATATCATGTGATACGGTACCGGCTCCATACCAAGGCGTCCGGCCTGGACCTTGGATGGCGATAATACAGGCACGACTGGCGGAATTCAAATTTAATTTCCATAAAATGCCAAATAATGTAACTTGATCATTTCGAAGCGTTAGTTATGGTTCCTTGGATCGTATTTGATGTCCAGGACAAATATCATATGATCCGGTACCGGCCCCGTACAAAGGCATTCGGCCTAGACCATGGCAGGCACTACTACAGGCACGACTGGCAGAATTCCAGTTTAAATTCCATAGAATGCCAAAAAATGTAACTTGATCATTTAGAAGCATTGGTTATGGTTCATTGGGTCATATTTGATATCCCTGACAAATATCATGCGATCCGGTAGTGGCTCCGTACCAAGGCATCCGGCCTGGACCATGGCATGCGATAATACATGCACGACTGACGGAATTCCAGTTTAATTTCCATAAAATGCCAAGAAAGGTAACTTGATCATTGTGAAGCGTTGGTTATGGTTCCTTGGGTCGTATTTGGTGTCCCGGAAAAATATCATGAGATCCGGTACCGGCAGCGTACCAAGGCGTCCGGCCTGGACCATGGCATGCGATAATACAGGCACGACTGCCGGAATTCCAGTTTAATTGCCATTAAATGCCAAAAAATGTAATTTGATCATTTCGAAGTGTTGGTTATGATTACTTGGGTCATATTTGATGTCCTGGAGAAATATAATGCGATCCGGTAACGACTCTGTACCAAGGCGTCTGGCCTGGACCATGGCAGGCGATAATATAGGCACAACTAGCGGAATTCCAGTTTAATTGCCATAAAATACCAAAAAATGTAGCTTGATCACTTCAAAGCGTTGGTTATGGTTCCTTTGGTCGTTTTTGATGTCCCGGAAAAATATCATGATATCCGGTACCGGCTCCGTACCAAGGCGTCCGGCCTGGACCATGGCATGCGATAATACAGGCACGGCTGGCGGAATTCCAGTTTAATTGCCATAAATTTCCAAAAAATGTAACTTGATCATTTCGAAGCGTTGGTTATGGTTCCTTGGGTCGTATTTGATGTCCTAGATAAATATCATTTCATCCGGTACCGGCTCCATACCGAGGCGTCCGGCCTGGACTATGGCAGGCAATAATACAGGCACGGCTGGCGGAATTCCAGTTTAATTGCCATAAATTTCCAAAAAATGTAACTTGATCATTTCGAAGCGTTGCTTATAAATCCTTGGGTTGTATTTGATGTCCCATACAAATATCATGCGATTCGGTACCGACTACGTACCAAGACATCCGGCCTGGACCATGGAAGGTGATAATGTAGGCACGACTTGGGGGAGTTCTAGTTTAATTGCCATAAAATTTCAGAAGTTGTAACTTGATCCTTTCGAAGAATTGGTTATGGTTTCTTCGGTTGTATTTGATGTCCCGGACAAATATCATGCGATCTAGTACCGGATCCATACCAAGGCGTCCGGCCTGGACCATGGATGGCGCTAATACAGGCACGACTGGCTGAATTCCAGTTTAATTTCCATAAAAAGCCAAAAAATGTAACTTGATCATTTTGAAGTTTTGGTTATGGTTGGGTCATATGTGATGTCCCGGACAAATATCATGCAATTTGGTACCGGTTACGTACCACGGCATCCAGCCTGGACCATGGGAGGCGATAATACAAGCACGACTTGGCGGAATTCCAGTTTAATTGCCATAAAATGCCAAAAAAATTAACTTGATCATTTCGAAGAGTTGGTTATGGTTCCTTGGGTTGTATTTGATGTCCCGGAAAAATATCATGCGATCTTGTGCCGGCTCCATACCAAGGCGTATGGCCTGGACCATGGATGGCGATAATACAGGCACGACTGGCGAAATTCCAGTTTAATTGCCATAAAATGCCAAAAAATGTAACTTGATCATTTCAAAGCGTTGGTTATGGTTCTGTGGGTCGTATTTGATGTCCTGGAGAAATACCATACGATCCAGTACCGTCTCTATACCAAGGCGTCCGACCTGGACCATGGTAGGCGATAATACATGCACGACTGTCGGAATTCCAGTTTAATTGCCATAAAAAGCAGAAAAATGTAACTTGACCATTTCAAAGCGTTGGTTATGGTTATGTGGGTCGTAATTTATGTGTTGGGGAAATATCATGCGATCTAGTACCGTCTCTGTACCAAGGCGTCCGGCCTGGACCCTGGCAGGCGATAATAGAGGCAGGACTAGCGGAATTCCAGTTTAATTGCCATAAAATGCCAAAAAATGTAACTTGATCATTTCGAAGAATTGGTCATGGTTCCTTAGGTCGTATTTGATGACCAGGAAAAATATCATGCGATCCGGTACCGGCTCCGTACCAAGGCGTCCGGCCTGGACCATGGCAGGCGATAATACATGCACGACTGGCGGAACTCCTGTTTAATTGCCATAAAATGCCAAAAAATGTTACTCGATCATTTCGAAGCATTGGCTATGGTTCCTTGGGACGTATTTGATGTCCTGGATAAATATCATGTGATCCGGTACCGGCTCCATACCAAGGCGTCCGGCCTGGACTATGGCAGGCAATAATGCAGGCACGGCTGGCGGAATTCCAGTTTAATTTCCATAAAATTCCACAAAATGTAACTTGATCATTTCGAAGCGTTGGTTATGAATCCTTGGTTGTATTTGATGTCTTCGACAATATCATGCAATTCGGTACTGGCTTCGTACCAAGGCATCCAGCCTGGACCATGGAAGGCGATAATGCAGGCACGACTTGGCGGAATTCTAGTTTAATTGCCATAAAATGACAAAAAATGTAACTTGATCCTTTCGAAGAGTTGGTTATGGTTTCTTGGGTTGTATTTGATGTCCCGGACAAATATCATGCGATCCGGTACCGGATCCATACCAAGGCATCCGGCCTGGACCATGGATGGCGATAATACATGCACGATTGGCGGAATTCAAGTTTAATTGCCATAAAAAGCGAAAAAATGTAACTTTATCATTTCGAAGTTTTGGTTATGGTTCCTAGGGTCATATTTGATGTCCTAGAGAAATATCATGCAATTCGGTACCAGCTACGTACCACGGTGTCCGGCCTGGACCATGGCAGGCGATAATAAGGCACGACTTGGCGGAATTCCAGTTTAATTGCCATAAAATGCCAAAAAATGTAACTTGATCATTTCGAAGAATTGGTTATGGTTCCTTGGGTTGTATTTGATGTCCCGGAAAAATATCATGCGATCCTGTGCCGGCTCCATACCAAGGCGTCCAGCATGGACCATGGATGGCGATAATACAGGCACGACTGGCGAAATTCCAGTTTAATTTCCATAAAATGCCAAAAAATGTAACTTGATCATTTCGAAGCGTTGGTTATGGTTCCTTGGGTCATATATAATGTCCCAGACAAATATCATGCGAACTGGTACCGGCTCCGTACCAAGGCGTCCGGCCTGGACCATGGCAGGCGATAATATAGGCACGACTGGCGGAATTCCAATTTAATTGTCATAAAATGCCAAAAAATGTAACTTGATCATTTCGAAGCGTTGGTTATGGTTCCTTGGGTCGTACTTGATGTCCCGGAAAAATATCATGAGATCCGGTATCGGCTCCATACCACGGCGTCCTGCCTGGACCATGGCAGGCGATAATACAAGCACGACCTGGCGAAATTGCAGTTTAATTGCCATAAAATTCCAAAAAATGTAACTTGATCATTTCAAAGCGTTGGTTATGGTTCTATGGGTCGTATTTGATGTCCTGGAGAAATATCATGCTATCCGGTACCGTCTCTGTACCAAGGCGTCCGGCCAGGACCATGGCAGGCGATAATAGAGGCAGGACTGGCAGAATTTCAGTTTAATTGCCATAAAATTCCAAAAAATGTAACTTGATAATTTCGAAGCGTTGGTTATGGTTCCTTGGGAATATTTCATATCCCGGACAAATATCATGTGACCCAGTACCGGCTCCTTACCAAGGCGTCCGGCCTGGACCATGGGAGGCGATAATACAGGCACGACTGTCGGAATTCTTGTTTAATTGTCATAAAATGCCAAAAAATGTAACTTGGTCATTTAAAAGGGTTGGTTATGATTCCTTGTGTCATATTTGATATCTCGGACATATATCATGCGATCCGGTACTGGCTCCGTACCAAGGCGTCCGGCCTGGACCATGGCAGGCGATAATACAGGCATGACTGCCGGAATTCCAGTTTAATTGCCATAAAATGCCAAAAATATAATTTGATCATTTCGAAGTGTTGGTTTTGGTTCCTTGGGTCGTATTTGATGTCCTGGTCAAATATCATGTGATCCGGTACCGGCTCCGTACCAAGGCGTCCGGCCTGGACCATGGCAGGCGATAATATAGGCACGACTAGCGGAATTCCAGTTTAATTGCCATAAAATACCAAAAAATGTAACTTAATCATTTCGAAGCATTGGTGATGGTTCCTTAGGTTGTATTTGATGTCCCAGACAAATATCATGATATCTGGTACCGGCTCCATACCAAGGCGTCCGGCCTGGACCATGGCAGGCGATAATACATGCACGACTGCCAGAATTCCTGTTTGATTGCCATAAAATGCTAAAAAATGTAACTTGATCATTTTGAAGCGTTGGTTATGGTTCCTTGAGTCGTATTTGATGTCCTGGTCAAATATCATGTGATCCGGTACCGGCTCCGTACCAAGGCGTCCGGCCTGGACTATGGCAGGCAATAATACAGGCACAACTAGCGGAATTCCAGTTTAATTGCCATAAAATTCCAAAAATTGTAACTTGATCATTTCGAAGCGTTGGTTATGAATCCTTGGGTTGTATTTGATGTCCCGGACAAATATCACGTGATTCGGTACCGGCTACGTACCAAGGCGTCCGGCCTGGACCATGGAAGGCGATAATGCAGGAACGACTTGGCGGAATTCTAGTTTATTTACCATAAAATGTCAAAAAATGTAACTTGATCCTTTCGAAGAGTTGGTTATGGTTTCTTGGGTTGTATTTGATGTCCCGGACAAATATGATGCGATCCGGTACCGGATCCATACCAAGGCGTCCGTCTTGGACCATGGATGGCGATAATACAGGCACGACTGGCTCAATTCCAGTTTAATTGTCATAAAATGCCTAAACATGTAACTTGATCATTTCGAAGTTTTGGTTATGGTTCCTAGGGTCATATTTGATGTCCTTGAAAAATATCATGTGATTCGATACCGGCTACGTACCGCGGTGTCCGGTCTGGACCATGGTAGGCGATAATAAAGGCACGACTTGGCGGAATTCCAGTTTAATTGCCATAAAATGCCAAAAAATGTAATTTGATCATTTCGATGTTTTGGTTATGGTTCTTTGGGTCTTATTTGATGTCCTGGACAAATATCATACGATTCGGTACCGGCTACGTACCACGGCATCCGACCTGGACCATGGCAGGTGATAATACAGGCACGACTGTCGGAATTCCAGTTTAATTGCCATAAAATGCCAAAAAATGTAACTTGATCATTTCGAAGCATTGGTTATGGTTCCTTGGGTAATATTTAATGTCCCGGACATATATTATGCGACCCGGTACCGGCTTCGTACCTAGATGTCCGGCCTGGACCATGGCAGGTGATAATACAGGCACGACTGTCGGAATTCCAGTTTAATTGACATAAAATGCCAAAATATTTAAATTGATCATTTCGAAGCGTTGGTTATGGTTCCTTGGCTCATATTTCATATCCCGGACAAATATCATGTGATCTGATACCGGCTCTGTACCAAGGAGTCCGGCGTGGACCATGGTAGGCGATAATACATGCACGACTGACGGAATTCTAGTTTAATTGCCATAAAATGCCAAAAAATGTAACTTGATCATTTTGAAGTGTTGGTTATGGTTACTTTGGTCGAATTGATGTCCCATAAAAATATCATGTGATCCGATAACGGCTCTGTACCAAGGCATCCGCCCTGGTCCATGGCAGGCGATAATACAGGCACGACTGGCGAAATGCAAGTTTAATTGCCATAAAATACCAAAAAATGTAACATGATCATTTCGAAGCGTTGATTATGGTTCCTTGTGTCGTATTTGATATCTCGGACAAATATCATGAGATTTTGTACAGGCTCCGTACCAAGGAGTCCTACCTGGACCATGGCAGGCGATAATACACGCATGACTGGCGCAATTCCAGTTTAATTGCCATAAAATGCAAAAAAAATATAACTTGATCATTTTGAAGTTTTGGTTATGGTTCCTTGGGTCATATTTATTGTCCCAGACAAATATCATGCGACCCGGTACCAGCTCCATACCAAGGCGTCCGGCCTGGACCATGGCAGGCGATATTACATGCACGACTGGCGGAATTCCAGTTTAATTGCCATATAATGCCAAAAAATGTAACTTGATCATTTCTAAGAGTTGGTTACTATTCCTTTGGTTGTATTTTATGTCTTGGAAAAGTATCATGCGATCCGGTACCGGCTCCATACCAAGGCGTCCGGCCTGGACCATGGATGGCGATAATACAGGCACGACTGGCGGAATTCCAGTTTAATTGCCATAGAATTCCAAAAAATGTAACTTGATCATTTGGAAGCGTTGGTTATGGTTCCTTGGATAATATTTAATATCCCGGACAAATATCATGTGATTTGGTACTCGCTCTGTACCAAGGCATCCGGCCTGGACCATGGCAGGCGATAATACAAGCACGACTTGGCGGAATTCCAGTTTAACTGCCATAAAATGCCAAAAAATGTAACTTGATCATTTCGAAGAGTTGGTTATGGTTCCTATGGTTGTATTTGATGTCCCGGAAAAATATCATGCTATCCGGTGCCGGCTCCATACCAAGGCATCCGGCCTAGACCATGGATGGCGATAATACAGGCACGACTGGCAAAATTCCAGTTTAATTTCCATAAAATGCCAAAAAATGTAACTTGATCATTTCGAAGCGTTGTTTATGGTGCCTTAGGTCATATTTTATGTCCTGGACAAATATCATGCGACCCGGTACCATCTCTGTACCAAGGCGTCCGGCCTGGACCGTGGCAGGCGATAATACATGCATGACTAACGGAATTCCAGTTTAATTGCCATAAAATGCCAAAAATGTAACTGGATCATTTCAAAGCGTTGGTTATGGTTCTGCGGGTCATATTTGATGTCCAGGAGAAATATCATGTGATCCGGTACTAGCTCCGTAACAAGGCGTCCGGCCTGGACCATGGCAGGCGATAATACAGGCACGACTGGCGGAATTCTAGTTTAATTGCCATAAAATGTCAAAAGATTTAACTTGATCATTTCGAAGCGTTGGTTATGGTTCCTTGGTCATATTTAATATCTCGGACAAATATCATGTGACCCAGTACCATCTCCGTACCAAGCCGCCCGGCCTGGACCATGGCAGGCGATAATACAGGCACGATTGGCGGAATTCCAGTTTAATTGCCATAAAATGCTAAAAAATGAAACTTGATCATTTCGAAGAGTTGGTTATGGTTCCTTGGGTCATATTTCATATCTTGAACAAATATCATGTGACCCGGTACCGGCTCCGTACCAAGGCGTCCGGCCTGGACCATCCAAGGCGATAATACAGGCACGACTGTCGGAATTGTAGTTTAATTGTCATAAAATGCCAAAAATTGTAACTTGCGCAATTCAAAGTGTTGGTTATGGTTCCTTGGGTCATATTTGATATCCCGGACAAATATCATGTGATCAGGTACCGGCTCCGTACCAAGGCGTCTGGCCTGGACCATGGTAGGTGATAATACATGCACGACTAACGGAATTCCAGTTTAATTGCCATAAAATGCCAAAAAATGTAACTTGTTCATTGCAAAGCGTTGGTTATGGTTCCTTGGGTTGTATTTGATGTCCCGAACAAATATCATGAGATCCGGTACCGGCTCCGTACCAAGGCATCTGGCCTGGACCATGGCAGGCGATAATATAGGCACGACTGCCGGAATTCCAGTTTAATAGCCATAAAATGCCAAAAAGTGTAATTCTATCATCTCGAAACATTGGTTATGGGTCCTTGGATTGTATTTGATGTCCTAGAGAAATATCATGCGATCCGGTAACGGCTCTGTACCAAGGCGTCCGGCCTGGACCATGGAAGGCGATAATATAGGCACGACTAGTGGAATTCCAATTTAATTGCCATAAAATACCAAAAAATCTAACTTGATCATTTCGAAGCGTTGGTGATGGTTCCTTGGATCGTATTTGATGTCCTGGATATATATCATGTGATCCGGTACCAGCTCCGTACCAAGGCGTTCTGCCTAGACTATGGCACGCAATAATACGGGCACGACTTGCGAAATTCCAGTTTAACTCCCATAAAATTCCAAAAAATGTAACTTGATCATTTCGAAGCATTGGTTATGAATCCTTGGTTTGTATTTGATTTCCCGGACAAATATCATGCGATTCGGTACCGGCTACGTACCAACGAGTCCGGCCTGGACCTTGGAAGGCGATAATGCAGGCACGACTTGGCGGAATTATAGTTTAATTGCCATAAATTTCAAAAAATGTAATTTGATCCTTTCGAAGAGTTGGTTATGGTTTCATGGGTTGTATTTGATGTCATGGAAAAATATCATGCTATCCGATACCGGATCCATACCAAGGCGTCCGACCTGGACCATGGATGGCGATAATACATGCACGACTGGCTGAATTCCAGTTTACTTGCCATAAAATGCCAAAAAATGTAACTTGATCATCTCGAAGTTTTGGTTATGGTTCTTTGGGTCTTATTTGATGTCCTGGACAAATATCATGTGATTCGGTACCGGCTACATACCACGGCGTCCGGCCTGGACCATGGCAGGCGATAATACAAGCACGACTTGGCGGAATTCTAGTTTAATATCCATAAAATGCTAAAAAATGTAACTTGATCATTTCGAAGAGTTGGTTATGGTTCCTTGAGTTGTATCTGATGTCTCGGAAAAATATCTTGCGATCCGGTACCGGCTCCATACCAAGGCGTCTGGCCAGGACCATGGATGGCGATAATACAGGCACGACTGGCGAAATTACAGTTTAATTTCCATAAATTGCAAAAAAATGTAACTTGCTCATTTAAAAGCGTTGGTTATGGTTCCTTGGGTCATATTTAATGTCACAGACAAATATCATGCGACCCGTTACCGGCTCCGTACCAAGGCGTCCGGCCTGGACCATGGCTGCCGATAATACAGGCACGACTGGCGGAATTCCAGTTTAATTGGCATAAAATGCCAAAAAATGTAACTTGATCATTTCGAAGCGTTGGTTATGGTTCCTTGGGTCATATTTGATATCCCGGAAAATATCATGTTATCCGGTACCGGCTCCGTACCAAGGCGTCCGGCCTGGACCATGGCAGGCGATTATACATGCACGACTGACGGAATTCCAGTTTAATTGCCATAAAATGCCAAAAAATGTAACTTGTTCATTTCAAAGCGTTGGTTAGGGTTCTGTGGATCGTAATTGATGTCCTGGAGAAATATCATGCAATCCGGTACAGTCTCTGTACCAAGGCGTTCGGCCTGGACCATGGCAGGCGATAATAGATGCACGACCGTCGGAATTCTAGTTTAATTGCCATAAAATGCCAAAAAATGTAACTTGATCATTTCAAAGCGGTTGTTATGGTTCTATGGGTCCTATTTGATTTCCTGGTGAAATATCATGCGATCCAGTACCGTCTTTGTACCAAGGCGTCTGGCCTGGACCATGGCAGGCGATAATAGAGGCACGACTGGCGGAATTCCAGTTTAGTTTCCATAAAACGCCAAAAAATGTAACTTGATCATTTCAAAGCGTTGGTTATGGTTATGTGGATCGTATTTGATGTCCTGGAGAAATATCATGCGATCCGGTACCGGCACCATACCAAGGCGTCCGGCCTGGACCATGGCTGCCGATAATACAGGCACGACTGGCGGAATTCCAGTTTAGTTTCCATAAAACGCCAAAAAATGTAACTTGATCATTTCAAAGCGTTGGTTATGGTTATGTGGATCGTATTTGATGTCCTGGAGAAATATCATGCGATCCGGTATCGTCTCTGTACCAAGGCGTCCAGCCTGGACTATGGCACGCGATAATAGATGCACGACCGTCGGAATTCCAGTTTAATTGCCATAAAATGTCAAAAAATGTAACTTGATCATTTCAAAGAGGTTGTTATGGTTCTGTGGGTCGTATTTGATGTCCTGGAGAAATATCATGCGATCCAGTACTGTCTGTGTACCAAGGCATCCGGCCTGGACCATGGCAGGCGATAATAGAGGCACGACTGGCGGAATTCCTGTTTAATCGCCATAAAATGCCCAAAAATGTAACTTGATCAATACGAAGCATTGGTTATGGTTCCTTGGGTCATATTTAATGTCATGAATAAATATCATGCGACTCGGTACCGGCTTCGTACCAAGGCGTCCGGCCTGGACCACAGCAGGCGATAAAAGAGGCACGACTATCTGAATTCCAGTTTAATTACCGTAAAATGCAAAAAAATGTAACTTGATTATTTCGAAGCATTGGTTATGGTTCCTTGGGTCATATTTGATATCTCGGAAAAATATCATGTGACCCGGTACCGGCTCCGTACCAAGGTGTCCGGCCTGGACCATGGTAGGCGATAATACATGCACGACTCACGAAATTCCAGTTTAATTGCCATAAATGCCAAAAAATGTAACTTGATCATTTCAAAGCGTTGTTATGGATATGTGGGTCGTATTTGATGTCCTGGAGAAATATTATGTGATCCGGTACCGTCTCTGTACCAAGGCATCCGGCATGGACCATGGCAGTCGATAATACATGCACGACTGTCGGAATTCCAGTTTAATTGCCATAAAATGCTAAAAAATGTAACTTGATCATTTCGAAGCGTTGGTTATGGTTCCTTGGGTCATATTTAATGTCCCGAAAGAATATGATGTGACCAGGTACCAGCTCCGTACCAAGGCATCCGGCCTGGACCATGGCAGGCGATAATATAGGCACGATTGTCGGAATTCTAGTTTAATTGTCATAAAATGCCAATAAATATAACTTGATCATTTCAAAGCATTGGTTATGGTTCCTTGGGTCATATTTGATATCCCGGAAAAATATCATGCGATCCGATACCGGCTCCGTACCAAGGAGTCCGACGTGGACCATGGCAGGCGATAATACATGCACGACTCGCGGAATTCCAATTTAATTTCCATATAATGCCAAAAAATGTAACTTGATCATTTCTAAGAGTTGGTTATGGTTCCTTTGGTTGTATTTGATGTCCCGGAAAAATATCATGCAATCCGGTACCGGCTCCGTACCAAGGAGTACGACCTGGACCATGGCAGGCGATAATACAGGCATGACTGGCGCAATTCCATTTTAATTGCCATAAAATGCCAAAAAATGTAACTTGATCATTT
>ML306682.1:16914-28434 GCA_005239505.1 Nicotiana paniculata
ATGCTACCCGGTACCGGCTCCGTACCAAGGCGTCCGGCCTGGACCATGGCAGGCGATAATAAGGGCTTGACTGGCGGAATTCTTGTTTAATTGCCATAAAATGCCAAAAAATGTAACTCGATCATTTCGAAGCATTGGTTATGGTTCCTTAGGTCATATTTCATATCTCGGACAAATATTATGTGACTCGGTACCGGCTCCGTACCAAGGCGTCCGGCCTGGACAAGGGCAGGCGATAATACAGGCACGACTGTCGGAATTCCAGTTTAATTTCCATAAAATGCCAAAAAATATAACTTGCTCATTTCAAAGAATTGGTTATGGTTCCTTGGGACATATTTAATGTGACGGACAAATATCATGCAACCCGGTACTGGCTCTGTACCAAGGCGTCCGGCCTGGACCATGGCAGGCGATAATACATGCACGACTGTCGGAATTCCAGTTTAATTGCCATAAAATGCCAAAAAATGTAACTTGATCATTTCAAAGTTTTGGTTATGGTTCTTGGGTCTTATTTTATGTCCCTGACAAATATCATGCGATTCGGCACCGCCTACGTACCACGGCGTCCGGCCTGGACCATGGCAGGCGATAATACAAGCACGACTTGGCGGAATTCTAGTTTAATTGCCATAAAACTCCAAAAAATGTAACTTGATCATTTTGAAGAGTTGGTTATGGTTCCTTGGGAAGTATTTGATGTCCCGGAAAAATATCTTGCGATCCGGTACCGGCTCCATACCAAGGCGTCCGGCCTGGACCATGGATGGTGATAATACATGCACGACTAGCAAAACTCCAGTTTAATTTCCATAAAATGCCAAAATATGTAACTTGCTCATTTCGAAGCATTGGTTATGGTTCCTTGGGAAATATTTAATGTCACGGACAAATATCATGCGACCCGGTACCGGCTCCGTACCAAGGCGTCCGTCCTGGACCATGGCAAGCGATAATACATGCACGACTGTCGAAATTCCAGTTTAATTGCCATAAAATTCCAAAATATGTAACTTGGTCATTTAGAAGCATTGGTTATGGTGCCTTGGGTCGTATTTGATGTCCCGGACAAATATCATGATATCCGGTACCGTCTGTGTACCAAGGCGTCCGGCCTGGACCATGCAGGCAATAATAGACGCACGACTGACTGAATTCCAATTTAATTGCCAGAAAATGCAGAAAAATGTAACTTGATCATTTCGAAATTTTGGTAATGGTTCCTTGGGTAATATTTGATATCCCGGACAAATATCAAGTGATCCGGTACTGGCTCCGTACCAAGGCATCCGGCCTGGACCATGGCAGGTGATAATACAAGCACGACTTGGCGGAATTCCAGTTTAATTGCCATAAAATGACAAAAAATGTAATTTGATCATCTCGAAGCATTGGTTATGGTTCCTTGGGTCGTATTTGATTTCCTGGAGAAATATCATGTGATCCGGTAACGACTCCGTACCAAGGCGTCCGGCCTGGACCATGACAGGCGATAAGTAGGAACGAGAGGTATTCCAGTTTAATTACCATAAAATACCAAAAAAATGTAACTTGATCATTTCGAAGCGTTGGTGATGGTTCCTTGGGTCGTATTTGATGTCCCAGACAAATATCACGATATCCGGTACCGGCTCCGTAGCAAGGCGTCCGGCCTGGACCATGGCAGGCGATAATACAGGCACGACTGTCGGAATTCCAGTTTAATTTCCATAAAATGCCAAAAAATGTAACTTGATCATTTCAAAGCGTTGGTTATGGTTCCTTAGGTCATATTTCATATCTCGGACAAATATCATATGACCCGGTACCGGCTCCGTACCAAGGCGTCCGGCCTGGACCCGGGCAGGCGATAATACAGGCACGACTGTCGGAATTCCAGTTTAATTTCCATAAAATGCCAAAAAATATTACTTGCTCATTTCAAAGCATTGGTTATGGTTCCTTGGGACATATTTAATGTGACAGACAAATATCATGCAACCCGGTACCGGCTCCGAACCAAGGCGTCCGGCCTGGACCATGGCAGGCGATAATACAGGCACGACTGTCGGAATTCCAGTTTAATTTCCATAAAATGCCAAAAAATATTACTTGCTCATTTCAAAGCATTGGTTATGGTTCCTTGGGACATATTTAATGTGACAGACAAATATCATGCAACCCGGTACCGGCTCCGAACCAAGGCGTCCGGCCTGGACCATGGCAGGCGATAATACATGCACGACTGTCGGAATTCCAGTTTAATTGCATTAAAATGCCAAAAAATGTAACTTGATCATTTCGAAGTTTTGGTTATGGTTCTTGGGTCTTATTTTATGTCTCGGACAAATATCATGTGATTCGGTACCGCCTACGTACCACGGCGTCCGGCCTGGACCATGGCAGGCGATAATACAAGCACGACTTGGCGGAATTCTAGTTTAATTGCCATAAAACTCCAAAAAATGTAACTTGATCATTTTGAAGAGTTGGTTATGGTTCCTTGGGAAGTATTTGATGTCCCGGAAAAATATCTTGCGATCCGGTACCGGCTCCATACCAAGGCGTCCGGCCTGGACCATGGATGGTGATAATACAGGCACGACTAGCAAAACTCCAGTTTAATTTCCATAAAATGCCAAAATATGTAACTTGCTCATTTCGAAGCATTGGTTATGGTTCCTTGGGAAATATTTAATGTCACGGACAAATATCATGCGACCCGGTACCGGCTTCGTACCAAGGCGTCCGGCCTGGACCATGGCAGGCGATAATACATGCACGACTGTCGGAATTCCAGTTTAATGCCATAAAATTCAAAAATATGTAACTTGATCATTTAGAAGCATTGGTTATGGTGCCTTGGGTCGTATTTGATGTCCCGGACAAATATCATGATATCCGGTACCGTCTGTGTACCAAGGCGTCCGGCCTGGACCATGGCAGGCCATAATAGACGCACGACTGACTGAATTCCAATTTAATTGCCAGAAAATGCAGAAAAATGTAACTTGATCATTTGGAACCGTTGTCTATGGTTCCTTGGGTCGTATTTGATATCCAAAACAAATATCATGCAATCCGGTACCGGCTGCGTACCAAGGCGTCCGACCTGGACCATGGCAGGCGCTAATACAGGCACGACTGGCGGAATTCAAGTTTAATTGTCATAAAATGCCAAAAAATGTAACTTGATCATTTGGAAACGTTCGTTATGCTTCCTTGATTCATATTTCATATCCAGGAAAAATATCATGCGACCTGGTACCGGCTTCGTACCTAGGTGTCCGGCCTAGACCATGGTAGGCGATAATATAGGCACGACTGTCGGAATTCCAGTTTAATTGACATAAAATGCCAAAAAATGCAAATTGATTATTTCAAAGCATTGGGTATGGTTCCTTGGGTTATATTTAATGTCCCACACAAATATCATGCGACCCAGTACCATCTCCGTACCAAGGCGTCCGGCCTGGACCATGGCAGGAGATAATACAGGCACGACTAGCGGAATTCAAGTTTAATTGCCATAAAATGACAAAACATATAACTTGATCATTTCGAAGCATTGGTTATTGTTCCTTGGGTCATATTTCATACCCCGGACAAATATCATGTGATCCTATACCGGCTACATACCAAGGCGTCCGGCCTGGACCATGGCAGGCGATAATACAGGCATGACTGGTGGAGTTCCAGTTTAATTGCCATAAAATTCCAAAAAATGTGACTTGATCATTTCAAAAATTGGTTAAGGTTCCTTGGGTTGTATTTGATGTCCCTGAAAAATATCATGTGACTAGGTACCAGCTTCGTACCAAGGCATCCGGCCTAGACCATGGCAGGCGATAATACAGGCACGACTGTCGGAATTCTAGTTTAATTGTCATAAAAAACCAATAAATGTAACTTGCTCATTTCAAAGCATTGGTTATGGTTCCTTGGGTCATATTTGATATCACGGACAAATATCATGCAATCCGATACCGTCTCCGTACCAAGGCGTCCGGCGTGGTCCATGGCAGGCGATAATACATGCATGACTGACGAAATTCCAGTTTAATTGCCATAAAATGCCAAAAAATTTAACTTGATGATTTCAAAGTGTTGGTTAGAGTTCCTCAGGTCGTATTTGATGTCCCAGAAAAATATCATGAGATTCGGTAGCGGCTCTGTACCAAGGCGTCCGGCCTGGACCATGGCAGGCGATAATACAGGCACGACTGGCGAAATTCCAGTTTAATTGCCATAAAATGCCAAAAAGTGTAACATGATCATTTCGAAGCATTGGTTATGGTTCCTTGTGTCGTATTTGATGTCTCGGACAAATATGATGAGATCCGATACCGGCTATGTACCAAGGAGTCCGATCTGGACCATGGCAGGCAATAATACAGGCATGACTGGTGCAATTCCAGTTTAATTTCCATAAAAGCCAAAAAAATCTAACTTGATCATTTCGAAGTACCGGCTCCGTACCAAGGCGTCCGGCATGGACCATGGCAGGTGATAATACATGCACGAATGACGGAATTCCAATTTAATTGCCATATAGTGCCAAAAAATATAACTTGATCATTTCGAAAAGTTGGCTATGGTTCCTTTGGTTGCATTTGATGTCCCGAAAAAATAACATGCGATCCGATACCGACTCTATACCAAGGCGTCCCGACTGGACCCTGGATGGCGATAATACAGGCACGACTAGCAGAATTCCAAATTAATTTCCATAAAATTCCAAATAATGTAACTTGATCATTTCGAAGCGTTGGTTATGGTTCCTTGGGTCGTATTTGATGTCCAGGACAAATATCATGTGATCCGGTACCGGCCCCGTACCAAGGCGTCCGGCCTGGACCGTGGCAAGCACTAATAGAGGCACGACTGGCGAAATTCCATTTTAATTGCCATAGAATGCAAAAAAATGTAACTTGATCATTTCGAAGCGTTGAATATGGTTCCTCGGGTCATATTTATCCCGGACAAATATCATGTGATCCGGCACTGGCTCCGTACCAAGGCTTCCGGCCTGGACCATGGCAGGCGATAATATATGCACGACTGACGGAATTCCAGTTTAATTGCCATAAAATGCCAAAAAATGTAACTTGATCATTGCGAAACGTTGGTTATGGTTCCTTGGGTCGTATTTGATGTCCCGAATAAATATCATGAGATCCGGTACCGGATCCGTACCAAGGCGTCCGACCTGGACCATGGCAGGAGATAATACAAGCACGACTGCCAGAATTCCAGTTTAATTGCCATAAAATGCCAAAAATGTAATTTCATCATTTTGAAGCATTGGTTATGGTTCCTTGGGTCGTATTTGATGTCCTGGAGAAATATCATGTGATCCGTTAACGGCTCCGTACCAAGGCTTCTGGCCTAGAGCATTGCAGGCAATAATATAGGCACGACTAGCAGAATTCCAGTTTAATTGCCATAAAATACCAAAAAATGTAACTTGATCATTTCGAAGTGTTGGTTATGGTGCCTTGGGTCGTATTTGACGTCCTAGATATATATCATATGATCCGCTACCGGCTCCGTACCAAGGCGTCTGGCCTAGACTATGGTAGGCAATAATACAGGCACGGCTGTCGGAATTCCAGTTTAATTGCCATAAAATGCCAAAAAATGTAACTTGATCATTTCAAAGCTTTGGTTATGGTTCCTGGGGTCATATTTGATATCCCATACAAATATCATGTGATTCGGTACCGGCTACGTACCACGGNAGGTTGTATTTAATGTCCTAGATATATATCATATGATCCGCTACCGGCTCCGTACCAAGGCGTCCGGCCTAGACTATGTCAGGCAATAATACAAGCACGGCTAGCGGAATTCCAGTTTAATTGCCATAAAATGCCAAAAAATGTAACTTGATCATTTCGAAGTTTTGGTTATGGTTCCTGGTGTCATATTTGATATCCCAGACAAATATCATGTGATTCGGTACCGTCTACGTACCACGGCGTCCGGCCTGGACCATGGCAGGCGATAATACAAGCACGACTTGGCGGAATTCCAATTTAATTGCCATAAAATGCCAAAAAATGTATCTTGTTCATTTCGAAGAGTTGGTTATGGTTCCTTGGGTTGTATTTGATGTCCCGAAAAAATATCATGCGATCTGGTACCGGCTCCATACCAAGGCGTCTGGCCTGGACCATGGATGGCGATAATACAGGCACGATTGGCGAAATTCCAGTTTAATAGCCATAAAATGCAAAAAAATGTAACTTGATCATTTCGAAGCATTGGTTATTGTTCCTTGAGTCATATTTAATGTCCCGGACAAATATCATGCGACGCAGTACCGGCTCCGTACCAAGTCGTCCCCCATGGACCATGGCAGGGGATAATACAGGCACGACTGGCGGAATTCCACTTTAATTTCCATAAAATGCTAAAAAATGTAATTTGCTCATTTCGAAGCGTTGGTTATGGTTCATTGGGTCATATTTTCTATTCCTGAAAAATATCATGCGATCCGGTACCGGCTCCGTACCAAGGCTTCCAGCCTGGACCATGGCAAGCGATAGTACAGGCACGACTGATGGAATTCCAGTTTAATTGCCATAAAATGCTAAAAAAATTTAACTTGATCATTTCGAAGTGTTGGTTATGGTTCCTTGGGTCGTATTTGATGTCCCAGACAAATATCATACGATCCGGTACTAGCTCCGTACCAATGTGTCCGGCCTTGACCATGGCAGGCGATAATACATGCACGACTGGCGAAATTCCAGTTTCAATGCCATAAAATGCCAAAAAATGTAATTTGATCATTTCTAAGCATTGGTTATGGTTTTGTGGGTCGTATTTGATGTCCTGGAGAAATATCATCCAATCCGGTACAGTTCTGTACCAAGGCGTCCGTCCTGGACCATGGCAGGCGATAATAGAGGCTCGACTGGCGAAATTCCAGTTTAACTGCCGTAATATGCTAAAAATGTAACTTGATCATTTTGAAGCGTTGGTTATGGTTCCTTGGGTCGTATTTGATGTCCAGGACAAATATCATGTGATCCAGTATCGGCTCCGTACGAAGGCGTCTGGCCTGGACCATGGCAGGCGCTAATACAGGCACAATGGCGAAATTCCAGTTTAATTGCCATAAAATGCCAAAAAATGTAACTTGATCATTTCGAAGCGTTGGTTATGGTTCCTTGCAACATATTTAATGTCCCGGACAAATATCATGCAACCCGGTACAGGCTTCGTACCAAGGCGTCCGGCCTGGACCATGGCAGGCGATAATACAGGCACGACTGGCGGAATTCCAGTTTAATTGCCATAAAAGGCCAAAAATGTAACTTGATCATTTCGAAGCGTTGGTTATGGTTCCTTGGTTCATATTTCATATCCCAGAAAAAATTTCATATGACCTGATACCGGCTCCTTACCAAGGCGTCCGGCCTAGACCATGGCAGGTGATAATAAAGGCACGACTATCGGAATTCCAGTTTAATTGCCATAAAATGCCAAAAAATTTAACTTGATCATTTCAAAGCGTTGGTTATTTTTCCTTGGGTCATATTTGATATCCCGGACAAATACCATATGATCTGGTACCGACTCCGTACCAAGGCGTCCGGCCTGGACCATGGTAGGCAATAATACATGCACGACTGCAAAATTCCAGTTTAATTGCCATAAAATGCAAAAAAAAGTAACTAAATCTTTTCGAAGCGTTGGTTATGGTTCCTTGGGTCGTATTTGATGTCCCGAAAAAATATCATGTGATCCGGTAATGGCTCCGTACCAAGTAGTCTGACCTGGACCACGGTAAGCGATAATACAGGCATGACTGGCGCAATTCCAGTTTAATTTCCATAAAATGCCAAAAAAGTAACTTGATCCTTTCGAAGTGTTGGTTATGGTTCCTTGGGTCATATTTGATGTACCGGAAAAATATCATGCGATTCGGTACAGGATACGTACCACGACGTCCGGCCTGGACCATGGTAGGCGATAATAGAGGCACGACTTGGCGCAATTCTAGTTTAATTGCCATAAAATTCGAAAAAATCTAACTTGATCATTTCGAAGCGTTGGTTATGGTTCCTTGGGTCATTTTTAACGTCCCGGACAAATATCATGCGACCCGATACCGGCTCCGTACCAAGGCGTCCGGCCTGGACCATGGTAGGCGATAATACAGGCACGACTGGCGGAATTTCTAGTTAATTGCCATAAAATGCCAAAAATTGTAACTTGATCATTTTGAAGCGTTGGTTATGGTTGCTTGGGTTATATTTAATATCCTGGACAAATATCATGCGATCCGGTACTGGCTCTATACCAAGGAGTCCGGTTGCCATAAAATGCCAAAAAATGTAAGTTGACCATTTCGAAGCGTTGGTTATGGTTCCTTAGGTCGTATTTGTTGTCTCGGAGAAATATCATGTGATCCGGTACCGGCTTCGTACCAAGGCGTTCGACCTGTACTATGGTAGGCAATAATACAGGCACGACTGGCGGAATTCCAGTTTAATTGGCATAAAATTCCAAAAAATGTAACTTGATCATTTTGAAGCGTTGGTTATGAATCCTTGGGTTGCATTTGATGTCCCGGACAAATATCATGCAATTCGGTACCGGTTACGTACCAAGGCGTCCGGCCTTGACCATGGAAGGCGATAATGCAGGCATGACTTGGCGGAATTCTACTTTAATTGCCATAAAATGCCAAAAAATGAAAATTGATCCTTTATAAGAGTTGGTTATGGTTTCTTGGGTTGTATTTGATGTTCAGGACAAATTTCATGCGATCCGGTACCGGATCCATACCAAGGCATCCGGACTGGACCATGGCAGGCGGTAATACATGCATGACTGGCGGAATTCCAGTTTAATTTCCATAAAATACCAAATAATATAACTTGATCATTTCGAAGCATTGGTTATGGTTCCTTGGGTCGTATTTTATGTCCTGGACAAATATCATGCGATCCGGTACCGGCTCCTTACCAAGGCGTCCACCCTGGACCATGGCAGGCAATAATAAAGGCACGAATGGCGGAATTCTAGTTTAATTGCCATAAAATGCCAAAAAATGTAACTTGATCATTTCGAAGCATTGGTTATGGTTACTTGGGTCATATTTCATATCCCGTACAAATATCATGCAACCCGGTACCGGCTCCTTACCAAGGCGTCCGGCCTATACCACGGCAGGCGATAATACAGGCACGACTGTCGGAATTCCAGTTTAATTGCCATAAAATGCCAAAAAATGTAACTTGATCATTTCTAAGTGTTGGTTATGGTTCCTTGGGTCGTATTTGATGTCTCGGACAAATATCATGATATCCGGTACCGTCTGTGTACCAAGGCGTCCGACCTGGACCATGGCAGGCGATAATGCAGGCACGACTGGCGAATTCCAGTTTTATTGCCATAAAATGTCAAAAAATGTAAGGTGATCATTTCGAAGCATTGGTTATGGTTCCTTGGGTCATATTTCATATCCCGGACAAATATCATGTGACCCGGTACCAGCTCCTTACCAAGGCGTCCGGCCTAAACCACGGCAGGCGATAATACAGGCACAACAGTCGGAATTCTAGTTTAATTGCCATAAAATGCCAAAAAATGTAACTTGATCATTTCGAAGTGTTGGTTATGGTTCCTTGGGTCGTATTTGATGTCCCAGAAAAATATCATGCGATCCGGTAATGGCTCTGTACCAAGGCGTTCGACCTGGACCATGGATGGCGATAATACAGGCACGACTAGCGGAATTCCAGTGTAATTGCATAAAATGCCAAAAAAGTAACTTGATCATTTCGAAGCGCTGGTTATGGTTCCTTGGGTCGTATTTGATGTCCCGGAAAAATATCATGTGATCTCGTAACAACTCCGTACCAAGGCGTCCGGCCTGGACCATGGCAGGCGATAGTACAGGCACGACTGGCAGAATTCCAGTTTAATTGCCATAAAATGCCAAAAAATATAACTTGATCATTTCGAAGTGTTGGTTATGATTCCTTGTGTCATATTTCATGTCTCGGACAAATATCATAAGATTTGGTACCAGCTCCGTACCAAGTAGTCCGACCTGGACTACGGCACGCGATAATACAGGCATAACTAGCGCAATTCCAGTTTAATTACCATAAAATCCCAAAAACTTTAACTTGATCCTTTCGAAGTGTTGGTTATGGTTCCTTGGGTGATATTTGATTTACCGTACAAATATCATGTGATTCAGTACCGGATACGTACCACGGCGTCCGGCCTGGACCATGGCAGGCGATAATACAAGCACGACTTGGCGGAATTCCAGTTTAATTGCCATAAAATGCCAAGAAATGTAACTTGATCATTTCGAAGAGTTGGTTATGGTTCCTTGGTTGTATTTGCTGTCCTGGAAAAATATCATGCGATCCGGTACCGGCACCATACCAAGGCGTCCGACCTGGACCATGGATGGCGATAATACAGGCACGACTGACAGAATTCCAGTTTAATTACCATAACATACCAAAAAATCTAACTTGATCATTTCGAAGCGTTGCTTATGGTTCCTTGGGTCATCCTTAATATCCTGGACAAATTTCATGCAACCCGGTACCGGCTCCGTACCAAGGCGTCCGGCCTGGACCATGTCAGGCGATAATACAGGCACGACTGGCAGAATTCCAGTTTAATTGCCATAAGAGGCCAAAAAATGTAACTTGATCATTTCGAAGCATTTTTTATGGTTCCTTGGTGGTCATATTTGATATCCCGGACAAATATCATGCGATCCGGTACTGGCTTTGTACCAAGGTGTCTGGTTGGCATAAAATGCCAAAAAAGGTAACTTGATCATTTTGTAGCGTTGGTTATGGTTCCTTGGGTCGTATTTGATGTCCCGAACAAATATCATGAGATCCGGTACCGGCTCCATACCAAGGCGTCCCGCCTGGACCATGGCAGGCGATAATATAGGCACGACTGGCGGAATTCCAGTTTAATTGCCATAAAATGCCAATAAATGTAATTTGATCATTTCGAAGCATTGGTTATGGTTATTTGGGTCGTATTTGATGTCTTGGAGAAATATCATGCGATTCAATACCGGCTCCGTACCAAGGCGTCCGGCCTGGACCATGGCAGGCGTTAATACAGACACGACAAGCGGAATTACAGTTTAATTGCCATAAAATGCCAAAAAATGTAACTTGATCATTTAGAAGCGTTGGTTATGGTTCCTTGGGTCGTATGTTATGTCCCGCACAAATATCATGATATCCGGTACCGGCTCCGTAACAAGGCATCCGTCCTGGACCATGGCAGGCGATAATACAGGCACGACTGACGGAACTCCAGTTTAATTGCCATAAAATGCCAAAAAAGGTAAGTTGATCATTTCAAAGCGTTGGTTATGATTCCTTGGGTCGTATTTGTTGTCCTGGAGAAATATCATGTGATCCGGTACCATCTCCGTACCAAGTCGTCCGACCTGAACTATGGTAGGCAATAATACAGGCACGACTGGCGGAATTCCAATTTAATTTCCATAAAATTCCAAAAAATGTA